>PVKB01003259.1:0-213059 GCA_004027205.1 Ctenodactylus gundi | reverse complement strand
GTGGTTGGAGGCGTGGCTGGAGGCGTGGCGTGGCGGGGGCCGGGGGCGGGGCGGGGCGGGGCGGGGCGGGGCACAGCTCTGATTGCAGAGGGTGGCTGGGCAGGGGCGTAGCTAGCCCAGTGTCTAGTGTGACCAGGAAGACGCACATGAGAGGCCCGTCACCGCCTCAGAAATCCAGGGTCCTGCCCTTCCTGGCCCATAGCAGGTCCGGTTGGTCTGGGTTCCCCAAGCGCGTATGGGCGGAGTAACTCGCACTGAGCCGGGCTGCTGGGGCAGGGGTGAGCCTCAGAGGAGCCTGTGGTGCAGGGGAGCTGGGGAGGCCAGCCCGGAAGAGGCCCGGGGTCACCCCAAGGCAGGGAGCGCTGCTTGCATCAACCGCGCAAAAGAACCAACCCCAGGAAGGTCAGGCTACTGTGGTATATTTTGCATTTGAAAAAAATAAAATTCTGACATGAACAATACGGATCCTCGAAAAATAAGGCCCAAATCATCTTGATTTGATAAAACGACCATTTCTTTTCTTTATTTCTTTACTTATTTTGAGACAGGGTCTCGCTCTGTAGCCCAGGCTGGTCCTGAAGTCGCTATGGAGCCCAGGCTGGCCTTGCACTCATGGCAGTCCTGCCGCGGTGGGGCTGGGTGGGAGGGCAGACCCCTGGGGGCAGACCCCTGGGGGCCGGGCCTGGAAGGGCAGACCCCCGGGCCTGCTTCTTTCTCTCGGGGTGCTCTGCTTCCAGCTGCATCCGGTTCCACGCAGCCATGCCCTCCCACCCCTGGAGGACCCCAGGAGCCCACCGACACTTCCCAGCTGTGAGCTGAACTAACCGGCCCCCCAGTAGCTGGGCATGTTATCGTGCCGACTGACAGAGGCCACGAGAGCTGACGGCCTAAAGGGCTATTAGAGTGGCCTGGGCATTAGATGGCCGAGAACAAGCGGACCAGGCTGAAGTCCCGGTCTGAGGCGGGAGGACCGGAAGCCCCGGGGAGAGGGGAGTCGCTGGTACAAGCCTGCGCTCACAGGCCGAGGAATCTGGAGTCTGATGTCCTCATGTGACGACTGGAGCACTTCCAGTAGCTCTGAAAGGGATGGCGTGTGTGCGCGCTTCCTTTCCTGCGTCCCATCCGGGCCTCCAGCCTCTGGACACTGCCACCCGCCTTCAGGGCAGGTCTCCTACTCGGTTCTCTGACCCACAGACACGCCCGGGAGCGTGTTTCTCCTGTTGCTCGGTGCCTTGCAACCCAGTCAAGGTGACGGCCGAGATTAACATCGCAGTTCCTGGGCCGGATCCTCTCCGCTGTTCCCTACCATGGCAGTGTTCACTCCTGGCACTTACAGAAGGCACAGGGAGGCGCTGGCTTGTTTCCCGGCGTAGCTTTTTTTCCTCAGACTATAAACTCAAGGGAGACAGGCACAGTGCTGTCCTGGTCCCCACAGGGCCCAGCAGAGTGACATACACAAGGCTTGCATTGCGTAAACATAGGTGGGAAGAGAGGCGGGGGAAAGGTGGACAGGGAAGGACAGCAGGAAGGAGGGAACAGAAAGGAGGGCTGGAAAGGCAGGAGGGGACACAGGGAGGCAGAGGGGGCGTGGGGCGCTTTATAAGAGCATCTTCCCAAGTGGAGAAGCCTACAGGAGCCGGGGGCAGGGGGAGGAGGGACACTGGACCGGGCCGGGCCCTGCTGTCCGTGTTGTCTGAGCCTCTGTCTTCTGTCAGGGGTTTTATAAATTATTTCAGCTAATTGTGTTACTATCCGGACGGCTTCACCCGACATAATCTAATTTTCAAACTTTCCTTTTCCCCAGAAGTAAATCCTGTGGGTATCGGCAGTCCATCCTCCCAGCCCGAGGCAGCTAGTGGTTGACATTTTGCTAAAATTTCCTTTCATTGGTGAGAGAAATTTTTTTTTTAAAAAAAGGAAAAAAGCAGCTCTGCAAACTTTAGGAACCTGCCCCAAATCTCCCAGCTGGTGCCCCACAGGGTCACCTTCTCCAAGGTCCGCACTGCAGCTGACCTCTTCCACAGGCTTGCGGCATGGCATGGCTGTCAGTGGCTGATTCTAATTTTAATTTCTTAAAAGTGAGCTGCTGTTTGGAAGAACAACTTAAGGACCGCCAGCCACATGGAAGAAGGGAATAGCACGGAGCTTTGTGGAAACAGGGTAGGCCATTCTATGGGTAGTCCACACCAGATCCCCCCTCACCCAGACACTATTGATGGCTCCCACTACATACCACATTGTCTAAACTTATGGACTGGCATGGCACTGCCTGATTGATTGGCGACTCTCCCCAGGAAGGCGGAGCTTGTCTCCAAGGCCACGGCCCAACAATCCAGCTGCGGAGGGCCTGCCCTGGGGAAGGCTGCCTGGGTCCCGTGCAGGGAGGTGAGTAAACTTTAATTATCCTCCTCTTTGCTGCAGGAGTCACAGATTGCCCGTGCTGATGGCAACCCGCAGCCCAGAAGACAGGCGGGCAAGCGCACTCAGCCTCCTGCCAGCTCCAGGGAGGCAGCTGCCCCACTCTCTCCCTGCCACCATCTCGTGTGTAGCCGTGGTATTTAACTTGAGGGGCGTCCCCTCTGCTCTGCCTCCTGTGCAAACTTTTCGCAACCCAACTGTTGCTGGCCCCACGGCCACCCTGGACTTGAGTATGAGTTCCGCGGGTGGGGAAGGCAACTCCCAGAGCTGTACAACTTCCTGAGTAGGAACAGGGAGTTGCCCCGGAGGGTGGCTTGAGCCCAGGGAGTGCCATGCCGGCCCGTGAGTTTAGACCATTTGGTATGTAGTGGGAGCCATCAGTAGTTAGTGTCTGGGGTGGGGGACCTGGTGTGGACTGGCCCCGGTAGTTCAGGTTTGCTCACTCGTGAGGCAGTCCTAGGTGCAAATTCACGAGGCCGCAAAGAAACCCGTGACACAGAAAGCGTAGTTTGTGTGGGGTACTGGGGACCAACCCCAAGGCCCTGTGTCACTAAGCTACATCCTCAGCTCTTCTGACTGTATTTTTGAGGCAGAATCTTCTTAAGTTGCTCAGGCTGAACTCTGACTTGTGATCCTCCTGCCTCAGCCTCCCGAGTAGCTAGGATTACACGCCTGGTCCATGGCGTCTGGCAGACGTGGAGACTTATGGAGCACTTCCTAGGGACCGAGGGTGGTGGACAGTTTCCTAACTGGCACGTCTGTCCCACAGCTGCTGCCATGGAATTGACCAGAATGTCTGACATGACCAAACTGCACCAGGCTGTGGCTGCGGGGGACTACGCCTCAGTGAGAAAGATTTTGAGGAAAGGCCAGTGTGACCCGAACTACAAGGACGTGGACTGGAATGACCGGACACCGCTTCACTGGGCTGCGATCCGAGGTGGGTGGGCTGTGCCCGGCGGGGCCCGTGCCCGTGAGCCCCTACCCTGGTGGGCCTCGGTGAGCAGGCTGTGTGGGGCGGGGGGTCAGAACTCCTCTCTGGAGCCTATGGAAAGTGCCAGTCAGACGTCACTTACAGCTGTGCACCCTTGAGCGCGTCAATGTCTCTGGGCCTCAGTTTGTTTTTCCATATAATGGAGCTAGGCAGGCCTGGAGGAATGGCTCAGCTGTTAAAGCACTTGCCTAACAGGCGCTAAGTACCCGAGTTTGATTCCCCAGCACGGCATAAGCCGGGCGTGGTGGCACACGCCTGTAATCCCAGCACTCGAGAGGCTGAGGCAGGAGGATTGCTGTGAGTCCAAGGCCAGCCTGGGCTCCGTAGTGGGTTCAGGACCAGCCTGGGCGACAGAAGGAGACCTTGTCTAAAAAATAAATAAATAAAATGGAGTTAGCTAGTAAAGCTACACTGGACTCCTGTGATGGGGTGGATGGTAAGACTGTGGGTGCACAGGGTCTAAAAATATGGCGAATGTTTAAATTTTAAAACTAAATGACAGTAAAGACATGGTATCACTCCTTCCTTCCAAAATCCTCCTCCGCACTTTGAGCCCACGCCCCACGTTGCCACTTTCTGAAGCAGATCTGGAAGTCCTCTTACCGACATTTGTTTTTACTGTCATGGCGGCCTTGATGACCTGAATTGATTCAAAATGTTGATGTGTCACGGCCATTTTGGCTTTGGGGAAGAGTCAGAAGTGGCGCTGCACAGGATCCAGTGAAGAAGGCCGATGAGGGCACCCTGTCACATTTTTATTTGACAGAAGTTGCCACCGATATGTATACGCATATATAATGTTTGGAGACAGGGTCTCACTCTGTTGTCCAGGCTAGTGCTATAGCCCAGGCGGCTTCAAGCTCATAGGAACCCTCCTGCCTCAACCTCCCAAATGCCGGATTACAGGCGTGCAGCACCACGCCTGGTTCCGGTGGGTGCCGGGGAATCAAACTCAGAGCCTCGTGCTTGCTAAGCTAGTGCTCTGACCGCTGTGCTATTCTCCCACCACAGATATTTTGAGTCCATTCAAGACAGCAGCACAGGGCGTCAAAAAGACACCAGGAACAACAACTCCAGAAAGTACCGAGGAATCTGGGAGGGGGGTGTCAGAGTGAGGTGGGGTGTTTTGAGGGGTGTAGGGAGATGGCAACGTCTTGATTGTAGCAAATATTTTACTTTTTATTTAAACAGTCAATATTTGACAGCCAACATTTTTCGACTGGGGCCAACATCTGCTCTGCGTTAGCATCAGACCTGGGCCCCCTGCGCACCCACGGGAGTGGAGCAACACGGACAAGGGGGCTACGCTCTTGGGATTGAACCCCACTTGCCTGGCATGGCCCGGCTATGGAGCTGGGGGGCAGTGGCTCAGCCCTGGCCAGGGTTGTGTCGGGGGCTTTGGTGGTGAAGCGCAGGCAGAGGTGCCGAGTCGCGCCGTGCCGCAGTCCCCCGGGCTCCCTAGGGCTTGTCCCGGTCACCCACTTGGAGCGGCGTTGCCAGGAGACTGGGGGCTTGAGATGGTACCAGAGTGGGGGAGCCAAGCCTCAGACTTGTTTCTAGCCCAAGGTGACCCTGTTAAGGAGTGGAACTGTGAGGAGGGCTCTGCGTGCCTGACTGCAGTGCCCGTGTCCCTCACCTGGTCAGCCACATCTGTGGGCGTGGGCGTGTGTGCTCTGGCAATACGTGGAGGGAGTCCTGCCCGGGCTCCCGTGGGGAGGGCTTGAGAGGGTGTCTGGGCAAGGCGGGGACAGAAACAGGGAAGAGGGCTGTCCCGGAAGGGGCTCGGGAAGAACAGGAGGCGCAGGGCCCTGGTGGGGACCAGGCTTGTGGGTGAAGGGGAGGCGTAGGAAAGCGAGGAAGAGGGGGTGATGACGAGTTAGAGGCCTCTCAGAGGCAAGTCTCTGCCCCTCTTCGGTGTCCGCGGCCGCCCGCGATGCTCCTCTCTCAGCTTCGTCCCGTTTCCCTTGGTTCACCCTAGGGCACATGGAGGTGCTGCTCCTCCTGCTGCAGTCTGGAGCCAGGCCCTGCCTGGTCACCGATGTGGGCTGGACCCCTGCCCACTTCGCAGCCGAGGCGGGCCACCTGGGCGTGCTCAGGGCCCTTCATGCCCTGCACGCTGCCATCGACGCTCCCGATTTCTTCGGGGACACGCCGAGGAGGATTGCTCAGATCTACGGTCACCAAGCCTGCGTGGCCTTCCTGGAGAGGTGGGAGGCTTTGTCCCTGAGCTGTGGGTCAGACAGGAGGCTGAGGTGGGGTCTGCGCTGGGCGGGGCAGGAGTCCCAGGTCAATACAACCAGAATGAAGAAATCCTCCCAAAGAAATTCTCTCTCTTTTTAAAAAAAACTCATTTTTAATTGGGTTATTTTTATAGTTTTCCCCTGACATATGAAAATTACATTGATCTGTGGTTTTAGATCATACAAAAATTATATCTGATTAGGAGAAAAGGGGTACTAGAGTATGATATGGTCCAGGCCTTGTGACCCTGGGTAGCGTTCTGGAAGAGAGCTGAGCTAGCCATGTGACCTTGTACAAGTTAAATAACCTTCCTGACCCTCAGCCTCCTCGTTTTTCAGAGGAGGCAGGTGAATCAGGCTTCTATTTTTAAGACCTTTTGTAGCTCTGAAACTTCTGGGTTCTTCTGTGTGTCTCCTGCCCACACGTGCCCCAAAATAAGACCTTGTCTTGCTGACATTTTTTTCACTCAGTCAAGCAATCACACATAACTAATTCCTAGATTTGCGAGCTATCCTGTCACCAGGAAAAAATAACCTGGTGACCGCAACTTGAGGAGAAATTTGAAACTTTATTTTTGAACAGGGCTTTGTGGCATATGCACTCGGAGTCCCTGCATTCTGGGAGGTTGAGGCAGGAGGATTGGGAGCTGGATCTTAGCCTGGGCAGCTTGGCAGTTTGGCGAGATCCTGTCTTAAAATTAAAATGAAAAACAGTTTTTGAAAGAGAAGCTGGGATGGATCTCAGTGGGAAGGCCCTGGTTTCAACTCCCCAGTACCAAAACAAAACCAAAAAATCTCACAAGTTTACCTTGGGTTGTGGTTTAAAGGGTTGAGGTCATGGTTGGCTGGCTCCAAGGGAAGGACATAGTGGGGGGCAGCTGCTCAGCTCATGGCAGCCAGGCTGCAGAGAAGGAAGAGCCCGCGGCAGGGACGCCCCGCTGCAGGCACGTCCCCAGGGACCCTTCTCCTCCAGTCGGCCGGCCTCCTAGCCACACACTCAACTGAAAGCTCCCAAGTGGATCAGTTCGCTAGTGAGGGTCGCACCTCCATTGTCCAGTCACCTTCTGCAAGTCCCACTCGAGATTTTGGGGGGCATTTTAGGTCCAAACCTGACAAGTACCAACCGTGTACGAATGCAGAACAGTCGTATCTCCAAGGATAGAAATGCAATTTAACCGTCTATGATTTGGTTGGGTCATCGAGTAATTCATGCAAGAAAGAGGTGAGGAAGACAGGTGGGCATTGTTGCTTGGAAACGAAGCTGAGACAGATGGCGGATCTGCTCACAGTAGAGACGAGGGCAGCCGGGCATTCCTCCTACGAGCTGGAAGACACCGGCCTTGTCAGGAAGCTGTGCCCACAAAGCCTGCACCTGGGATGGGAAGTGACCTTCACAGGAAGCGGTGTCTCTCGTTAAAGCCCCTCAAATGCACAAGCCAGGTGGTTTGTTTTGGGGAGTGATGAGGCACGACCCGAGCCCCTCCTTGTGGCCCCTCCTCCCCAGCTTGTGCCGGTCCCGCCCCCCAGGCAGTGGCCTCACCCACCACCGACTCCTGCCCACACACCCACGGCTCTGTGAGGTTCCGTTTTCCCGTCACCCTCCCGCTGGCTTCCCCCACCGTCCGGCCTGCAGTCCGTCACTTCTGCTTTTCCCCGTCACTTACTGTGCCTGGCCCTTGCTCATTCTGGGGCACATGACCCAGAGTCCCCCGCCTTCAGTAACCCTCTGTGCTCTCTACTCTGGTGCTGGGTCGCCCCGAGAAGATCTCACAGATAGGCAGAGTGTCTCAGATTGCTGCTCTGAGCCTGAGGACAGCATGCTGGGTCCTCCCGGCCTGCTCCCCTGCTGACGGCTCCAAGACCTGCCACACTTCGACTGGTGTCCCAGACCGGAGGCCCTTGGAGCTCGTATTCCCTTTGTCCTCATCTTGGTGGCTTTGACCTCTGGGAAGTGGCTGCCATGGGGGTCTGTGGGCAGGTCCTGCGCTCAGCTCTGGCCTCCTGCACAGGGCTGCACACGTGCACGGGGCACCTTGAGTGCCTTGGGGTCTGCGTGGGTGCTTGTCTAGTGACCTATTTGTCTGTTATCCATCCAGCTACCTATGTACACCTGTGTTTTACACAATTCCTCTTTACCCATGAAGCATGTGCAGATAGCCGTGATTTCGAAATCTCCTTGTGCGTCTGCACTTGGACATTTTAGACAGTGAACACACGGCTTTTATCACAAAGAAAAACACATTTCAAGACAGGAATGCTTTCCCGTGACTGTGCAGGTGGCTCTAGAGGCCCACAGATCTTTAAGAAGGAGCAGCCCCTATCAGGCCGTCTCTGCGTCAGCGTGTTCGTGTCTCCCTGCTGTCTTCTCACCTTCACCATGTCCCAGAGACCTTCCTGGTGTGTGCCCACCTGGCCTCCTTCCTTCCCCACAGGGTCCCCAACCCCCTTTGTGCTGGGTGCCGAGTGGGAGGAGGGGAGAGTCCCCAAGCCAGGACACCCCTTTCCTCCCTCCCTGTTCCCAGAGTCTGACCGCGTACCAGGACCAGGACACCATGTTCCCTCTCCCTCTCTGTCCCTTGCCTGGACTCTCTCTCTCTCTCTCTCTCTCTCTCTCTCTCTCTCTCTCTCTCCCCCTGTTTATGTCTCTCTCTGTCCCCAGGGCCGAACCCCAGTGCCAAGAGCACCGCCGTGCTGCACTCCAAGCCAGGCTCCCTCTGGATGACCGTGACCCTGACTGGGATGCCAGGAAGAGGGAGCTGGAGCTGTCCCTGCCGCCCCCAACCCGAGGCTCCCGTAGAAGGAGGAATGGCCGGGGCACTGAGGGGCGGGGCGCCAGATGACTGAGTCCCAACTCGCAGGGCCCTCCCTGAGCTGGGCCAGTGGGGCCGTCAGGGGACGTCACTGGGACCCTGCCCTCCTCTCACCAGCGGCTGACCTGTCCTTCGGCCTGAATGCCGTGGCCGTGTCTCCACGTGGCCCGCTGCTGACTTGCTAATCTGCGCTGGCCACAGGCATGACGGGGGACAAGGGTCAGGAGTCAGCTGCTGGCATATTGGCCTCAGAGAGGATTTGGGCCGAAGCCTCCCCTGACGGTGGGCTGTCCCCCATATACTTGCGGAATTTCAGAGGTCAAGCACCGCCAGCGTCCTTGGAGGGGGTGGGGGCCGCAGAACAAAACAAACCCCCGTGAAAGGAAAACAGCAGGGAGAAGTAACCGGAACCGGGGAACGTATTTCCTTCCCAGGCCCATGAGAAACCTGTGTTACCAGAGGTCACTTTTTCATCTTTGTAAACACAGGTCAGACGTTTTCCAGTAAATATACAGTGCCCAAACTGAGACACAAAATCCTTATTAGATTTGCAACCCTTACCCCAAAGCATGTAAAATGTTTCTATAACACTCATATGGATTTGCTGAAAGGACAATATCTTAGTTAAGGCTAAATAAAATTTATTATTAAAACTAATTTTGCCTCTTTTTTTTGGAGGCATGATCTAACTAACCCTAACCTCCCTGTAGTCCTAGCCCTACCTTAACTTCAGCCCTAACGGTAACCACGACCCGACCCCAAAGCCCAGCCCTAAGGGCGGGGGGCCTCACCCTAACCCAGACCCGAGTTCTAATTCCAGCTCTGGCTCCAGCCCTAACCAAAGCTGCAGCCACAGCATTAACCTAACCCCGATGTAGGAGGCCAGGTCGCTGAGGCTTGCCTGGAACAGGCCATGAGGTAAGAGCAGCTGGCAAGGCTCGGTGCCACCGCTGGCAGTTCACCTGCCCTTGCCCCAGAGCATGGTGAGTGTTCCGCCTAGCTGGGGCATGACATGTCCTCCCTGGGCGACTTTCGTGCTAACATCATGACCCTCCACATGGGGCGTGACAAGAGTTGTATCAGAGCACACAGCCATTCCCCTCTGATGAACTATAATAACCCTCCTGATGCTTTAGTCCTGCTGAGAAAATAAAATTTGTCACCCTCCTGAAGTTTGTCCCAGAGCAGACTCCGAGTCCTGTTCCGATACCCTTTCCCTTCTACGGCTGCCGAACAGCCGTTCCCTAACGCTAGGGTTTAAAGGTCGGGTTAAAGTAAGGGTTCTGTTTATGGTGAGGACTGAAGTTAGGTTTAGCGTTAGGGTTTGGGCTAGGGTTAGGCTAAAACCAGGGTAAAGTTCAAGTTATGACTCTTGAAAAAGTCAGTATTTACTCTGAATCCTAAGAACGGTACACAGAATAAGTATTTCCTGTGGGTCTAGAAGGATAACAAAGAACCAGTACTTACGGTGAATTCTAAGAATGATAACACAGAATTTTCTGTGGATTTTAGAACATGGCCATAGAGTCACTCTTCCCTCTGGGTTCTAAGAAAGATAACACAGAATCAGTATTTCCTGAGGGTTCTAGAGGGGTGGTACAGCATCAGCGTATCGATTCTAAAATGGGAACCCGGAATCTTCTGTGGATTCAAAAGTAGTAAAGCAGAATCAGTCCTCCTACGGACTCTGCCATGGTAACATTGAATCAGAGTTTCCTGCGGACTCCAGAATGGTAACACAAAATTGTCGTAAGCCAGCATGGCAAGCAGTGGAGCAGGGTCTGGATCAGAGACTCATGGAACTGTGTCGTGGATGGAACCACTTTATTTTTACTAGTAAGGTTTTTGCGGTCAAGGGAAAGCAAGAATGCGTACTGAGCCAGGAATGCTTGAGAGAGTCTACACAAACAATCAACATGTAGTAGGTATTTTGAATCAAGTTAAATGGCAACTTCTAAGAACATACCGTTCCTTACGGGTACCCTTGACCCATCCACGTGACTCAAGAAAATTATCCACAATTAGCTGTCGCCCCTGCCCCCGGTGGCCGATGTGGAGGGACGAGGCCCTGTCTGATGGACAAGGCCACCCAGAGGTCTCAAGGCTACTTTCCTGCACAGGAGCGACTTGCAAGGGGCCCGGAGACTTTTATTGAAATAAAGCAGAATATAGGATGTCGTTATGTCGATTCACAGAACAAAGTAAAGTATTTTGCACAATTTTATCATCCGAGGGGCGGGTGTTAGAGGCCTCTGAGAAAGGTCTCGAAGACACAAACCTCTCAAGAGAAGGTGTGGTTCCCTCTGTCTCTGGGCAGGATTAAACTCGTATCCTCAGCGTGGTGAGCTAAGCAAGATGACCTCTAGCTAACAAGGACAAGGTGAGCCACAAAAGTCCTGAAGAGTGAGGGCTTAGCAAGGTGTTCACAGAGAGTTTGGGTCCCTACAGCTACCTATGTTCATGACCCAATTGTAATAGAATGTTTGGCATCATCACACAGGTCATGAAGAACTCTCTAATCTGATTTGAGTCAGAGCCTTATTTCTGATCTGGGTCAGGGGCTTTATGTAGAAAAGAACTGTAAGCCCTCTGTATTCCCACACAAAATAAGTGTGTGTCCTGTGGATTCTAAGCATGGTAACACAGAATCAGTGTTACTGTGGGTTCCAGAAAGGTGACACAGAATCAGTATTTCCTTTGGATTCTAAATACGGCTGCAGAGTCAGTATTTTGTGGGTCCTAGGTAGCTAATACAGAATCAGTAATTCCTACGGACTCTAGAATGGGGCTGCAGAATCAGCACATCCTGTGGGTTCTAAGAATGGTACCACAGAATCAGTATTATTGTGGGTTCTAGAATGATAACATAGAATCAGTATTCCCTGTGGATTCTAGACTGGTAGCATTGAATCAGTGTTTTTCGAGGATTCTAGGATGGTAACACAGAGCAGAACATTCAGGCTGCATCTTCTGGTAATAAAAGTGTCCGGTTAGAGCCAAGCTTGGTGGCACGTGCCTGTAATCTTGGCACTTCGGGAGGCTGAGGCAAGGGGTCTGGCTTAAGGCCCACAGGCTCTCCTCTGAGCAGCAGATGTGCCTTTGCGGGAGGTGACAGGCACGCAGACCGTGTTCATCAGCCCTTCTGGGGAACCTCCATGCTGCTAATGCAGATGCTTGCTTGCAGAGGGAGGGAGCCCTTGGGCCGGGCACCCTGGCCTGGGAGTCTGGACTCTCACCAGCAGGGGTCCCTCGGCAGGAAGCCGCCTCCACACAGGCTGCCCCTCCCCACATCTCGGTGGCTCAAGCTTTGCTGGGTGGTTGCTCTTTGGTGAGTTAAATATTGCACGCAGGCTTGTTGATTTTGTCTTATTTTTCTGAAGAACTCGTGTGGTATTGGGAAATAATTTGCATAGATGCACGTGTGTACCTCTGACGTTCCCACTCTGCACAGGGCTGGAGACCCCCCGGCCCGGGAGAGCTGCCCACCTCCCCTCGTAGCCCACCCACCCCGCCAGTTCCCTCCTTCCCTTCCCTTCCTGCAGCTTCCGGCTGTCCCACCATTCTCTGCGGCCTATCCTGGGCCTTCACGCGAGGAAGCCTCGGGACCGCCCTCGCCTGCTCACCCCTGCACTGGGTCCAGGTGCATCGCCCCGTCTGCACTTCCGCCCTGGTCCAGCGTGCTGGTGACCTCTCTGTGGGACAGCCAGCCACCCGACGCCCTGCTGCGCGTCCAGAGGTCACCCCACGCACGTCCTTCCAGCCAGATCGCCTCCTCAGTGTGCTTTTTGATGTAGGGTCACGGGCTGCAACCTGGCGAGAAATACTCTGCCAGAATCAGTTCATCAGGTCACGCTGAGGGACGTTTGCATCGCTCCGGCTTGAGGCCATTAGGATTAGAGCTACAAGGAGCGCTCCCTACCTGCCTTTTAATTCACACGTACTTCTTTTCTTGTCCACTAAGCACCTAAGAGCGGAGTAGATTCTCACTGGATAGACACGGTGTTATTCATTTTTTTGAGTCGGGGTCCAGGTTGGTCCTGAACTCATCAAGGAGCCTAGTCTGACCTGGAACTCAAGACAACCCCCCTGCCTCAGCCTCCTGAGCCCTGGGATCAGAGGCACGCGCCACCATGCCCGACTCATGTGAGCTGGGGAATCCAGCCTGGACCTGGATTCCCAGGCAAGGGCGCTAATCACTGAGCTGCATCTTCAGGCATCTACATTTTACGAGCTGGGACACCTCTAGCCGGGTGCTCCTCGTGGGAGCCAGGCGCCCAGGCCTCGGGCAAGGGTGGCCTTGCTGAGGAAGGGCACAGGGGGAGGAAGGGGTTACTGGAGGGTCTGTGCGTGCAGCTTTAAACATAAGACTGTTAAATCCTATAACATCACTGAGAGGCGGGATCTTCGATTTCAAGTTCAAAGAAACTGAACTTCAGAAACACAAATTAGCCTCTTGAGGCCACCCAAGCCACACCGAAAGCCTCATTCCTTCTGGAATCATACACCCTCACATGAGTGGGCAGTCCTGAGCGGGTGGCCTCGCCCACGGCTCTTTCTCACGCCTTGGCCTGCCTTCCGAGTGGGTGCTTTGCCGTGGCTGGGACTTCCGAGTCCCCCTGGCCCCCAGGTGCCGCCGGGTCCGGGAGGGGTCCCAGGGCCACCCGCCCGCCTCCAGTCCCTCTGACATCGGCTGACTTACACTCCTCTTTCTCCCGTCCGCAGTTCTCCCAGCTCTTACTCTTGATTCACCTGCTACCCATAAACGAGAAGGCAGAACTTTTTCTCAAAAGCCTTTAGAAAATCTTCTCTCAAACCTTATTGGCCCTCCAGAACGCTGTTTTTGTGAGTTGTGCCCCAAATAGGGTTTTTGTTGGTTTTTGAGACAGGGTCTTGCTCCGTAGTCCAGGCTGGTCCTGAACTTACCATGTAGCCCAGGCTGACCTCAAATTCATGGCAATCCTCCTGCCTCAGCCTCCTGAGCGCCGGGATTATCGGTGTACGCCACCATGTCCAGCTTTTGTGGTGCTGGGGAATCGAACCCAAGGCCTTGTGTTTGCTAGGCAAGTGCTCTCACCACTGAACTACACCTCCTTAAGGAGTTTTATGTTGGAAATATTTGACCCGACATCTTTACTTTGACAAAACGGCGAGGCACATTAGAATGCCCCGAGCTGTGCGGTGTGGTCGTGGTCTTCGTGTGTTGACCCGTCTTCCCGATGAGAATTTCAAGACGAAAACCTCCATTTTTACGATACATTTGACCTCCTTCCCGTGCACACTTGTGAGGATAATTCGGATAGCTAACACACTCCCTGAGCCGTCAGTGTTTAGCACTAAACCCTGCCCAGCAGCAGCAGCCTCCTTTAGACCGTGCATCCCTCTCCCTGTTCTATGAACCATCCCCTGTGAGGCCCTGGTGGCCGGCCACAGGAGGCAGGACAATGGTCGGGTCACCGCCCTCTCAAATCCACCTCTACACACTTTGCTTCCCTAGCGTGGGGGAAATCGCACATCCTCCCTGTTGGTGGGGTCCCCCTTTTTGAAATCTTGATCCGTTGGTAGCAGAGCCTCCTGGGGCACACGGGGGTCGCCTTCGGGCCGGACAGAGCCATTCCTGTGACATGCAGCTGTGGCACTGGCTTTGTTGGACGTGGGTGCCCCCTTGTGGGCACACACGCCCAAGAGAGATGGGGTGTTAGGAACAAGGCCCCAAGACGCCACAGATGAATGATAAAAAAAAGAAAAATTCATGGGTTATTTAGCAGATCATGCACCAGGAGCCTTACGGTTTGAACGCCATGGCATCTAAGCACAGTGGCATTGTACAGCTGAGGAAAGCGACATTGAAAGGAGTTCTGTGATGTGCCCTCAGGTCACAGGACATCACGGCTCTGGGGTCCCCGAGACTGTCCACTAGCAAGACGAGTGTCTGTAACAGATCGCCGACATACGGGGTGTGACTGAAAATCATGGTGTGTGTTCAGAACTTTAAAAAGTGCTCCAGCTGGAGACGCGTTGCCCGGGTCCCCTCTGCCCCCACCTGTGGCCTGGCCACACAGGCTCCCTTCCTGCCACGTTCTGAGGCCACCCTGCAGGTCCTCGGATGAGGGGGTCTTTAGCCGTCATGGCTGCCTTGGTGTCCTGATTTGATCTACAATGCGTACCTACCCCGTGTTAGTTTGGCGTTGCTGAAGCAGCGCGGCTCACTGTGTTTCTGGTCACACCTCACCGAGATGCTCAAGGAAGCGGGCCTCCAGAACAGTGCAGGTATGTACGCTGGAAGCGAGCAGATAAATACTGATATTATCACCAAAATATGCATATTTACACAACCCAAAACAAGGTGTGTCGAGAGAGGCCTTCGCAGTGAGGCTCCTTCTCTTCTTTGTGTGTTTGTCAATTTTAACGACACTTTAACTTCTTCAGTGATTTAAAAAATATTTCTAAGTCTAAAAAATATTCCCTACTGGACGTGTGTTTGGATCCCAGAAGCATTTCTTTTTCCCGGAAGGCCCTATGAGTCAAAAGTCTGAATTCCCAGGGAAAGCCAATGGCCTTGCACCCAGGGAGGGGCACATGGTCCTCAGTTTCCGCCTCAGCACTAGGCACGGGCCAAGTGCACGCTGGTGACCAGGTCACAGGCTGGCAGAGAGGGTCGTCATTCACTACTCGCGATCCGGTTTAGAGCTGCTGGCTCGGCACCTGGGCACAGACAGCTGTGGGGTAAATACGCATGAAAGTATGGTGAAGCGCCACCGTGGGAATGGTGGAGAGCAGGATTCTGGGTCCTCAGGAGCGGCGCGGAGGAAATCACGTCCAGAGAGGACCGAGGAGCCACGAGCCCAGCGGTTCTGTGTCCCGGGTCGGCGCTGGCGTTTGCCCTCCGTGTCTGGCCACTAGTTGTTTAGGGATATGTGGTCACTGGCAGAGTCTTCAGACGACGGCATTCCCCTGGATGGCCCAAGCGTGGAGCAGGTGCTGGCTCGCCCCTGGGGCACGCGGGCCCGGCTCTGTGGTGCCGGCTCTGGCTCAACCACCCTGTTTCACAAGGAGATCAAAAGCCAGTGTCACACACCCTACCAAATTAAATTCGCTTGAGGCCTCTGAGAGTCTGGCTAAGAAGATCCTCCGGACGGAACAGTAGCAATTGAGTTACGCAATTCACTGTAAAGCCTTTCACCTGCACACTCGAATAGCTCTTAACCTCCTGATATGAGAAGCAGGACGATCCCTATTAGCCCCTCTTAACAGAGAAGAAACCAGCTGGGGGTGGTGGTCTGAGATTCTAGCACTCTGGGAGGCTGAGGCAGGAGTAACATAAGCCCAGCCTGAGCAATTGGTGACTTAGAAAGAAGACCCTGTCTCAGAATAAAAAATAAATCAAATTAAAGAGAGCTGAGGCTGTAGCTCAGGGAGACAGCCGCTGATTCAATCCTCAGTCCTACCAAGGGGGAGGAGGAGGAGGAGGAGGAGGGGGGAACCCAAAATACAGATGTGTTGGGGAAGAGGTGGGATGTGGCCACCACTGACGCGACCCAGATCTAACATTCCTGTCGCCCCGAAAAGTCTCCTCTCTCACCTCCGTCCGCAACCTCTTTCTGCCCGAGCCCCTGACCCCTGGCACCTGCTGACCTGGCTTCCGTGACTGCGGGTTTGGCTTTCTCTGTGCTCCAGAAGCGGAATCGCAATGCGTGCGGGCTTACGGCCGGCTTCTCAGTGAGGTGTGTTTGAGATTGAGGTGTAATACCACACCTGAGCCCTCCTCCTGGGGACGGTGTCCTGCCGCGTATCTGTGCCCGTCGACAGCTGTCCTCACCACGGGACACCTTCAGGTCGGGTACCATCCTGTCTCAGGCGTGGCCTTACACAGAATGAAGGCGGCGGTTCCAGTGGTTCTGACAGTGCTGACAGTAGACGGGACAGCCCATGGAAGCCGTGCCTACAGTCCGGAAGTCTCGGCAGTTCACCGCAGGGGTGCGGAGTGCCAAGCTGCTAGGCCCCGAAATTCAAGTGAGAAGCCCAGGTGTGGCTAGTTCTCTGCTTTCCGTAAAGGAACACGGCCGTCTGTCCATGACCACGAGTGACTGGCATTCTCCCACGTGTGCGCACAAGGTCCCGCGGAATTGTTTTAGAAAGCCTCTTTGCTGCAGTCTTCCTGCTCCCACCCTTGCTAATTAGAGGCAGGGTTTGTTTAAAAGTTGGATGTGGTATGTGACTAGAGCCCCTGCTGTTGCGCCAGGAGGCGTCCCTTGCACCCTGACCCCCACCCCAGGGTCCCTTTCTCCCTTCCTGTTGTCTCCGTGGCTCTGATTCCTGTAGAAGTGGTGGGTCACGTGACTGGCCCCACCCCAGGCACCGGCCGTGGGCATCAGAGTCAGCTTGCCCCGAACAGCTCTGCGGTTTTCCATGGGAATGGGATGATCGATTTTGTTTGTCTTCCAAGAGGGGCTGAGACTCTGGTCCTCTAGATCATGTGACATGTAAGGCTTCACCAGCACCCTGTTTCCGTTTAAAAGACCTCCAACCAAATGCCTTCTTCCCAGGATGAAAAAGACCCTCCAAATGGCTCCAGGTGATTTTTCTCTACACTCATCTGTCTCCGTCTGTCAGGCTGCGCTGGCCTCGCCCAGCCTGGAGACATGGTAGGGTTTGAGAACGACCGGGAAGCTCTTGTGTGTGACCACACAGGGTCCCTTCCACCATGCAGCCCGTTCCTGTACCCCAACTTCTGAGATGAAGGGAACAGCCCTGTCCGACCTCCCGGTCCCCTTCCTGAGAAGTGCCAGAGGAGCTGCCCCCCTCCCTTGGCTCAGCGATGCCCATGGGCTTGGCCTCCCCCATGCCGTGGCCCAGCTGGGCTTCTTGCCTTATTGAGGGCCAGCCCTTGCCACTAGCTTGCCTCCGCGGCGGGCTGTGCCTGTGGTGGCGGGCATGGAGGCCCCGCCAGCCGCTTCCATTAGCAAAGTCTCCCACAGGCTTGTGGAAATGCAGGTCTTCACCCCACACCACAGGGGGCGCTGTTCCAGAGGCTCCTGAGGCTGACTTCCTGTTGACCACTCTGACTACTAGTGCCTGTTGTGACCCTCCCCCCTCCCCCGCCCCCGCCACCAGGACTGGAGGCCCCTTGGATCTCCTGACTTTCTTACAAACCAGAAGCAGAGAGAAGCGCCTCAGTAACCACAAGCAGAGTAGAAACAACTTCTGCAGAGCCCTGTTCCCCAAAGTCTTCTCCACAAACACCTCGCAATCCAGGGTGCTCCTTAGAAACGCAGTTTCTGTCAGGCCTGGGGACACCGGCCTGTCGTCTCACCTCAGGGAGGCTGAGACTAGAGGAAAGCGTCTCCTCCGGGACCTTTCACGGGAATACTGCGCAGCCACTGGTCGCTCCGCACGACTCCGAGACCCCGTGGTCACCCTGGGGGCCACGAGGCGTGTGGCACAGGAACTCAGCTGACAGCTTGTGGAAATCAGAGCTCCGGGCACCACGAGAGGGTTGAGGGATGGCGTCCCCCGAGAGTATGGGTAGAGGAGGAAGCAGAGGCCGGAACCCGAGTGCAGAGAGGGCGAGCCGCCTGGGCCTGGCTTCAGCTCCTTGTGACGGGAGTGCCCGACAGCCCTGGGCCCGTCACGGCGCAAAGGGCTGCGTTCTGCCATGTGCCTCCCACGCTGACCTGACAGCGCCTCCTCTCCTGCGTTCGCCCATCCAGAGCCTTCAGGGAGCATCCCATTGCGCCGGTTCCCCAGGATGGTACCTGATAGCCTATGTGCGACCCTGAGCCAGATGGGGGGAGAACAGGTGGACCTTGCTCTCTGTTGAGGACTTAACTGGCTTTTTTAACTGCAAAACCATAAACCGGCTTACCAGCCACACTTGCTAGACAGCCCAGGAAGGCGCGGAGTCCCAGGTAACTAATTAACACAGCAATCACAACCATAAAAAGAAAACTATGGGGCAGTTGTGTCTTCTGGGGACCCTGCTCTCATCCCCCGGGGTGCTGAGCCATCAGTAAACGTCTTTTCCGGGAGGAGGCAGCCTTCGAAGGAGCCACAGTATCATGGAGGACTTCCTACAGTAGTCAGATTGAAGAAATTTAAGTTTTTTTTTGAAGGACACATATTGCCGCGGACCCCCTCACAATCCTCCCTCTCTGTTCGAACACACTCATGCCATAATTCCTGCACTTCCTGGAAGTCATCCTTCCCGAGTGCCTCTACACGGTGTGGTCAAAATCCAGCGGCGACCCTGGCTACCAAGCGACATGCCACAGAAAGGCGGGCTCGCAAAAACACGACGGCGTGCCCCGTGGCCCTTCCACCTTATTTGCTGGATCTGGCACTGCGTGACTTCGGGCTCTTTCCCCAAGCCAACAAGACCCAGAGAAGTGAGTGTTTTGTATTGATTCAGGACGTCGGGGCGGCCATGACGGTGCAACTCAAGACCACTGGGCAAGAGGAGGCCCAGAGCTGCTCGGGAAGTGGCCAGAACCGTGGGATGAGGGTCTGAAGCAACGGGGAGGACCCTGAGGGGCACTCGCAGCCACCAATCTTCTACTCTAATCAATCTTTAAAAATTTAAACCTTTATATGTCCCTGGAACCTGAGCTTTGGGTGCATTAGCTCCTCGAATTCTCCCGTCAGCCCAAGAAGTAGACCCTGCCCCTCGTCGTCCACATTTGAGCCGTGAGTGGTCAACTGCGTGGCTGGCGTTTCTGTCTCCGTCCTCTGACTCTGGTGCCATCTGCACAGCACATGGTCAGGTGGGTTTGGGAAGGATACGAGCACTGCTGGCTGGAAGCCAAGGAAGCGGGGGGAATTGGGCAGCCCATGGGTGCCCGGAGATCCAATCACGTGGGAGCTAACCGCAGGCACTGCTAAGGGAGCCGTATTACCCTTTCCTTTATGAAATAAAGAAGCAAGCCAGGCTTGGTGGCACAGGGCTGTTCTCCGGCAGGAGGAGCACAGGTTCGAGCCCAGCCTGAACAAGTTAGTGACTCAGTGGGAACCTGTCTTATATAAGCAATGAAAAGGGCGTAGGTACGTAGCTCAGAGAAAAGGCCCCGTGTTCAGTCCCCAGTGCTTAAAACAAACAAAAAAAAAAAAAGTAAAACAAAAACCAAACAGAAAGAACAAACCTGGACGCTTGTTCTTATTCCCTGATGTGTATTATAAATACTTTTTCTCCATGGCTCATGTATTGTGTTGATATTGGTTAAAAGGAAGATTGAATTTTGATATAGACAAATTTATTTCTTTTTCTTGATGACTTCTGAGCCTTTTTTCTTCTGGAAACAATCTTTCCTGACATTTAGGTTAAAGACACCCATTTTTTTTCAAAGTTTAGATTATCTATTTATATCTTTACTATATCTAGTTTATTCTCTGTGCATGGCCTAGAGGAAAAATTTAATTTACTCCTCACATGAAATACTATTTTTCCAGAGTTGTTATCAAAGAGATCAAAGTTTCCCTGCCATTGCCTGGCTCCTCCCCTACGTGCGTGCCCCTGTCCTCACACCACCCACCCCACTCTGCTGGGGCAGGGCCGCCCCTTTCTTTTTATTTTTTCTTTGCAGAATTTTCTCATTAATCTTTTTGGAAGTTTATCATTTCACAGAAATTTCAAAAATAGTTGTCAGGTTAGCAATTTCCACCAAAAGCCTCGTTGTGGTTTTCAGTGAATTTTTTTAATTTAACGATAATTATCAGGATAGTTCACTAGTGTTTCATAGCTACAAACATAAGCACACACATGAAGGCAGTATGTGAGAGGGAAGAGAGAGACACACAGAGAGAAAGAGAGAGAGAGTTCTATTTTGTGTCCTTCAATACTTGATAATTGCTTTAGAGCATTTCTATAAAATTTGGAATCATTCTTTATTATCTTTAAGTACATTATTCTCACCTCAAGAGGCTGTTTGTAAAATGAAAATCACGACAGGGGTCTTTGACCTGTGAGTTGGACAGCTCTGCTGGCATAGAGAGATGTCTGTCATCTCAAGCTCCGTGCACCCTAACTTCAGCCCTGGTCTCACCCATTTTCCATTCTCTGGGGCAGGAGTGGCCAAGGTAGACTGGGTACCTGCCCTTGAGAGGGTCAACGGCACCATCCAACCACCTTTCAAACACTACCTGTGCTTACGGAAGGTCAAAGTTTCTAAAGGGAGAGCTGGGGCGAGGTCCAGGAGGGACTCAAGACTAGGTGTCCTGGCTAAAATCAGCTCATTCGCGAGGATGGTCAGGACTGGACAGGCTCGGATTCTGTCCTTCAGCTTGCTTTTGGCCCACGTGGCAGCAGTGTCAGTAAGTAGACTCCTGTTCCTCCCGACATTTAGAAATACCAACTCCGGGGTAAATTACCTATCTTCTGTGTATTTATTTCCTTTCAGATTAAGCATCTTTCTGAAGACAACGGTAAGAATCACCTCAAATCCATGATGCATTTTTGAAATTTGCCTCTTTGGTTCAGCAAGGCTAGTAACCATCCCCTGATTCCTCAATTTCCACAGAAAATGACGCAGGTTTGGGTGACTGGAAGGATATTCCAGACATCAACTTAGGTGAGTACGATTTCTAACTCGGCTAGCGCCTTGAAAAATTTAAAGCCCGGTGCTTGATGGCTGTGGAGCACTGACCTCCACACACCACGTGGGCGGCTCTTGGGGGAGGTTTCTTACTGTTTTATTGGAATTTGCTGTGAAAATGAAACTCTGGCAGGACAAAGATCCCATCGGACTTTCTAGAAGGACTAGTGAGTCTCCCCTGGAGCTAGAAACATATATACGCTTTCTGGTTGTATTAAGTCTCTTTTTTCTGGCTTCTATTTGTAAGAAAGGAAGGTGAAATGCCTGCCTGTTTTGCTTGCTGAAGAAACCTTGAAGAGGTGAGGCTGTGTGGAGAACGGCCCGGTGCCCCCGCAGGCCCCGGCTAGCGCTTCTCGTGTGAGACTTCAGACATCTCGGTCATGTGTTTCCCGATAAATCCAAGTCTTGTCCTTCACTGGGACACAGAGAAGCTGATTTTGTCCCTGTCCTCTGTGTCCTTAAGTCTGAGATGTGAGTGGAGCCTCCGCATGTGACTTTGGTTAGGCCTGATAAAAGCAGAGTATCTTTGATCTTAGGAACTTTTGCAAAAGCTTTCAGAGCCCGGGGCTCCTAGACTCCTCAGATCCTGTCATGGGTAAAGGCTGTGTCCTCCTTCAGAGGAGGGGACAGAAGGCTTCTGTGGTCAGGGGGCAGACTCAGGGCCACACACTGCCATGGGCTCGCCTCTAGGCCCTTCTAACTCAACAGCTCAGGGCTGTTTGAAGATGACCAACTCAAAAACCCTGACCCAAGGGGACATTTGTATGGCACTGTCCCATTCGCAGAGAAGGCAGTGGGTGTGTGGGGTTGGAACAGCTGGAGGGGGGCCGCATGGCAGGGTAGGGTGAGTTTAGTGAGGCCGGGGTGTCAAGGGTCCCCTGGGTTTCAAGGACAGGCTCGGGAAATCTCTCTCCATAGCAGGCCCTCAGGGTGTACGTCTGATACACGGGCTGAGCAAGCTACACAGTGAAGGTTTAGATTTTCTAAAATTAGTAAAAGGCGCGTTGCTACTCATCTTCGGAACACCCTCCGCACACCCCCATCCCGCGCTCTCCATCCTGAGCGTGGCTACCCGTTACCTTGCTCCTTTCTGGCATGTTCCAGAAGTCTTCTTCTGGCTATTTACCGCTGCCATGTCCTGAATCAGCTCAGAACCAGCAGGCAATTTTTGTCAAATTATAACATCACGGCGCACTCTCATTCACCTCGCTCACTGCAGCTGGCACTATATGACGTTTATGTCCTCTCCTGCGTTAAAGCGACCTGGAGGAGTCGAGGTTTTGAATCGATCCGGGTCACGTAGGCAGCTCTGACCACGCTCAGGAAAGGGGACACCCACAGCTGCCTCAGAAGGGGCCCAGAGGATGGGTGGGTGCGCTTGAAGCGAGGAGGAACGACAGCGGGGAACCGACGTCACTGTATCTTCTCTTGTGTTACGTTTATTTATTTGAGCTATAATCCCTGATTCGGAAATCTACTGAAGTTAAAATCGGAGCTCAATTAAAATCAGAACTTTCCTGGAGTGGGGAGGGGCGTGGCTGCGCTCATGTGGCCACTGACCGTCCACTCCTTCTTTCGTGTCCTGGTTGGTTCCACCCCTTGATGTCTGAGAGGTTTAGCGTCAGCTGACAGTGAGACCCCCTCAGACCTGCGGTAGGAGGCGCTGAGGAGGCTTCTTTGTCCAAAGCTATAAAAAAGACACGACTGTGTATCCTAACTTCCAAGTCGTTTGCAAATACTCAAGTCGAGGGAATTTTCATGATATTTCTAAAATAAAAAGGCTTCCCCAGGATGACGAAAATGAAGGATTATAGTGGGACAGGTTGTTTTTTATCATGAAGAATGGCTTTTAGTAATGTACCTTTTTTTTTTTTAATCCACCTCAGCGGCGGGCTTGGAGCTCTTCCAGGGAGACATTGTCCTGCCTGTGAGTACCTGTCTGGAACAGTCCTTGGGGCTGGCTGTCCCCTAGAGGTGGGCCTAGACGGGGTGGGCACCCTGCCGGACAGGCGAGAGTTGGAGTCTACTAGCCTGTGCGCACAGGATTGCGGTGAGAGCGGCAGGAAAGTGAGCACACGTCCCAGAGAGTCCATGGCTCTGCAGCTGTCTACGCGTCCAGCTTTCTCAGTCAGCAGAGAGTCAGAGAAAAGTGCCCGGTGTTTACAGTGTCAGTTTGGAGGAATTGCAGGTCCCTTGCCACGTCCTGAGCAATTTCTCTGAATTTTTCAAACTATCTGTGGCTTTGTAATGAGGACGCCAGGGAACTGTCCAAATTCCTGGATAGAGCTGTGCGGCGTGAGTGCACGTGTGGGTGGCCAGCGTGGCCTGGAGGACTGGACTTCCAGCCTTCTCTGCTTTTGTTTTCACAGAAGACCCGAAATGCCTTGAGAGACCCAGCGGCCCGGTGGGCGTTCCCCGTCCCCTACATCCTGGCTGACAACCTGGGTACGTGGCTTCGTCCCCGGGGACCCAGAGCCTGTGGTCTGGGGACAGGATCCTCTCTTCTGCTCCTGTCTGCGGGGCTCCAGCTGGGAGTAACCCGGGTGTGCAGAACGGCCCCTTTGGCCCAGGTGGCCCTCCATCCAGGTGGCAGTGCAGATCGGGGCGTCTCCCCTTCTCCCTCATGCAGTGCCAGAGCATCATAGAAACGGTGCTGTGCCCGCTCCCGTGTCCACGACGAAGCCAGGAGCCACGTTCACAACAGAAGCACAGCGGGCACAACCTGGCGTCAGAGCCGGGAAACACTTGTGCTCCCTGGGTGCATTTGGGTGAACTGGAACAGAGGAGGAGGTTACTGTCCAGCACCCACAGGCCCTTTCTAATATTTTATTTTCAACAAGGGTTCTGTCGTGCCACTCAGATGCCAAGGCCGACCTTGAACTTGTGATCTTCCCAGCCACTCTCCCGGAGCGCCGTGATGACAGGCGTGGGCCACCATATCTTGCGATATCTTTCCTCTTTATCCCTAGAGAAGCGTGTCACGATGCTCCAGCATGGAAAACTATCATGTTCACCTGTTCGTGGTCCTTCCACAGCCCCTTCCTGTTAATCTGTCATTTTTTTCTGTCTCTTAGGATGAAGATCTGCGCATTGTTAGCTAAAGGCAGACTGGGGATAACAGTCAACACTCTTCCTCTCCTCAGTCATATTTCTTTGTATTGCGATACTTCAAATTATCCATTTTTCTCTTGATGGGCATGGCTTGTTACAAATTTGGGGCTCCTGTGAAGAAAGCGGTTCTGGTAGTGCCAGGATGGGTCTGTGTGGCTGTGTGCTTGAAACTGTGTATCTTAGGAAAACACTTGGGAAGGGGCCTGCCAGATCGGGGCAAGTGCATGTTTAACTTTATAGGAAAGCGCCCAGCAGGGTCCCGAAGTGGCCATGCCTGTCTACGTTCTTGCTAAGAAAGTGCAAGTGTCCTATCTGTTCCACATCGTAACTAAAGCTTGTCAGACGAATTATCTCCATTACGGCCATGCTAGTCGTCGTGAGATACTGTCTTGCGGTTTCAGTCGGGGCTTCTCTCAAGACTGGTGCTGCGTGCCACATTTTTATGTGCTTTTGGCTATTGGGGTATCTGCTTTTATAAAGTCTCTGTCCAACTCTTGTGATTTTTGAAGATTTTAAAAATTATTTTAGGAGAAAAAAATATATATAGCAAAGCCTATGGGCAGATGTGGGGGCTATGTTTTCTCCCAGTCCTTCACTGCTTATTTAAGCAGTTTCTTTTTATTTTTTATTTTTTTGAGGCAGGGTCTTACTCTGTAGCTCAGTCTGGTCCTAAACTTGCTGTGTAAGCCCGGCTGGCCTTGGACTCACGGCGATCCTCCTGCCTCAGCCTCCTGAGTGCAGGGATGACAGGCCTGGGCCAAATTGTTGCTTGTTCCGACGTCCCAAAGGTGTGCTCTGACTTTTTAAAAACATCGCTTCCGCCTTCTGTTGCCGAGCTGTTGCACGGGGTGTGCCTCGCAGGACGGCGGGGCTGCGGCTGGCAGGCTCCGCTTGGGAGTCGCGTGCTCGGCTCCCTTTCATCCTTTCCTCATTAGATGGGCCTGGTCCTCGTCGGAGTGAGCTGACCTTCTGCTCGTGTCTTTCTGGGGTCCCTATCTTGTTATATTGTCTCTGTGGGTGTCACAGTGTCACGATGACACTGTGAATTGCTCTGGTTTAATAAACCTTCAAGTGAGACCCCCAACTTTGTTCCCCATTTTCAAGACAGCCATGGATGCAAGGGTACCCAGACCCTGGTGTGTGGTTCTGGGACTGTGTTTTCAAGGGGGATCCCAGATTCTGGTGTGTGGTTCTGGTTCTGCATTTAGAAGGATGAGCCCAGACCCTGCTATGTGGTCCTGGTACCGTGTACTGAAAGGGGTGACCACACCTTAGTGTTGCTTTTGGTGCAAAGGAACAGAACCCAGTGCCAGTGCCCGTAGGTGACCCTGCGCGTTTCTGGATGATCAACAAAGGTGCCAATGGTCATTCCTTAGTGGCCTCGATAAGATCTCGTGATATCGCCCTGTGGCTTCTCCAGGATGTGTCGGGAGGATGTGCCACAGTTGCCTGCTATACTGCCAGCCCCTCAGATATTGAGTAGACACCTAAGACTCAATGCACAAGGAGTGTGCCCTGCTTCCATATAACCTCACTTAGTTTTTAACAAGATCTCAATCTAACGAGATCAATGCCAGATGTGTGTCCACTGGGGTGGGGGGCGGGAGGCTGGGATCTTCAGCCTGGGTCCTCGGGGTGACTAGTCAGCACCTTTCCTTCCGGACCCTTCGACTCCCAAAGGCTCTGCTGCTGGCCTGGGTCCTGCGCCCTTTCCATGGTTGCGTGTGGTGGGTCCCGGGCCCCGCTGGGACTTGCCGCCTTCCCAGCGCCTCTGAGGGAAGTGCGTAAAGTGCCATGTGTGTTTCTTATGCCTTTGGAACCCACAGGCACCCTAAGACCCCACCTCATTCCTAGTGGGACTGTCCCTTGGCATGAGATCAGGCTTCGCTGCAAGGCCCCGTGTCTGTGCCCCTAAAGCTAAGCCGCTGCCGTGCCGCCTCCCAACCATTCTGTTCCACACTCTGCCATGTGCCTCTCCTGAGGCAAAGCACTCAAAATCCCTGTTCGAAGGGACGACAGGAAAGAACAGCCATGCTTGGCGGCGCAGGCCTGCCACCCCAGCACGCCAAGAGGCCGGAGGCAGGAGGGCCACAAGTTCAAGCCCAGCCTGGGCAACCTAGTGACCTAGGGAGAACGCGTCTCCAGTTTGAAAGTGAAAAAATGGGCTGGAGATGTAGCTCGGTGTGAAGGCCCGGGGCTCAATCCTCAGTACCGCAAGAAGGAAGGAAGGAAAAAAGGAAGGGAGCGGAAGAGAGAAATGTTTTATTGTGAATTTCACAGCCACGTGCGTCTCCTGGTTTTAATCCTGCCCTCCGAGGGGCGTTGTGCACATCCGGTTTGTGTATGTCTGTCCCTTTCCAAGGGAGTCATCTACTACCAAGAAAAAGAAGAGTCTCCAGGGGACCTGCCTGGGGCTGACACGCAACTGCATTTCTCTGTGGGCTCTGCCTGTCCCGGGGGCCTGACTGACTCCTGACTGAGGTTGCCTCTGGTCTCCGCAGAGCTCAACGCCAAAGGTGCCATCCTCCTGTCCCTCGAGATGTTCCGCCTCAAGTCCTGCGTGGATTTCAAGCCCTATGAAGGAGAGAGCTCCTACATCATCTTCCAGCAGTTCTCTGGGTTAGTATAAGACGTCGGAGCGGTGAGCCACGTGCCCTCCGGCGCGTAAAGCGAGGGCATGGCCCTGTCAAGGGCGAAAAGGAGGAACTGGAGGGAAGCTCCAGGGAAAAATGAAATCTTCCACTGCAAATTTCCAAATTATTTAACCGTTTAAATGCGCAAAACGGAGACTATATTGTTTGGATATAAGTCGAGGCCTCAGGGAAACATGTCTCAATTCTTTTCCAGGTCGTGTTTTAAATGACATTCTTTTTTTTTTTAAGTCAGGCTCACAGAAGTATAAATCACACTCTTAGCGGCACGATTCTAAGTTTGATTTCTGCGCTGGCTGCGACTCTTTGCAAAGCTCTAGATGTAAGTTTGTTCTTTATTTCTAGGAATAGCTGAGTGGCCTAGGAGGGGAAAGGCTCTTTCCCCAGAGCGCCGTATCCCACCCATCCCCGTCGGGAGCCCGGGCAGGGAAGCCCCTGTCTGCGGTGACAGTCTCCCCCAGCCGCAGCCCCCTCCCTGCCGCTGGGTCCTGTCCCCACGGCTCACCCAGTTCTGACCTGGGGAGCTGTGGATCGCGGGCGAATGACAGAGATGAAAAGATGGCTAGTGCTTCTCTTGGTCTCTTGGGAAAAATGGACCCCTAAAACCAGGCGCACCCCTAAAACCAGGCTCAACCCAAAAAAGCCGAGCCGGATGGCCTGGGGGCCGAGTTCGATGTCTACCTACAAAGCCGCTGCCCCTTAGCTTAACCTTTTATTAAAGAAAAAAAAGGACACACCCTGCTGTGTGACAAGAAGTATGTTAAACTGTAGTGTGCAGAAGCGTGAGGCGCGGGTCAGAGCCACCAGGCTGCCCTGGCAGCCCAGGGGCTGGAGGAGGGAGCGGCTGCAGGGACAGGAGGAGGTGGGCACTATGGAGAGGACACCGAGCGGTGGGACGAGAGGGAGGAAGGCGCTGGAAGAGGCGGAGAGCCCAGCCCAGCGGTGAAGGGCCTCTGGGGCAGAAGCCCCGAGCTTTGCGGGGAGGGGGCCACAGCTGGGAGTCCGGCGGCCACCGAACCGGTGTGCCTGCTGTTCTCTGGTGTCAGCTTACGTCTGTTTCCATCCAGAAAGGATTCCTGGTCCGCAGTGGGTGAGGGTTGAGCCGCACAAGACTGTCCCAGGACGGCACCCAGTCCCGGGGCGAAGGGAAGGGCTGCGTGGAGGGGTGCAGAGGGGAGGGGCTCCAGACAGGTGCGGGGAGGGGGGCCAGCGCCCGCTGCAGCTGCCTGGGGCTGGAGGGACCGGGTGTCCCTGGGGTCCTGGTTTGGGGTGGCAGCTCCCTGCACCCGGGCTGGGAAGAGTCACTTTGGGAAGAAGACATTGACCTGGCTGTGGCGTGTGGGCTCATTACTGAGGTGTTTTAGTTGTGTGTGCACGTGTGCGTGTGTGCGTGTGTTACTGGAGACTGAGCCCAGACCCTTCACTCTGGGCTACGTCACCTGCCCGTTGCCCTTTCCTTGTTGCCCAGCGTGCCGGAGTGACCTATCGGCACCACCTGGTCTCCCTTCATTTGAGGTGTTTGTAGGTGACACATATGGGAACACCGTCAATTCTTCAATTATTTCTCTTTCCTTTTCTTTTTTAGAGACAGGGTCTCACTCTGTAGCCCAGGCTGGTCCTGAATACACCGGCACAGTCCAGGCTGGCCTTGGACTCAGGAGCGTCTGCCTGCCTCAGCCTCCTGAGTGCTGGAATCCTAGGCGTGTGCTTTCTGGGGTGCTGGGGAATTGAACTCAGGGCCTTGCGCTTGCAAGGCGAGCGCTCTAACGGCTGTGCCAGGCCTGTCCTCGCTGCGCAGCCTCTGGGTTCTCTGCTTCTGATGGCTTTGCCTTGTCCCTTAGCAAGCTCTGAACTGCAAGGAAACCCTGTAATTAGTCCTTGCAAACTTTGGGGGGTGAATTGATGTTGTTAATCCATTCAGACTTCAATTCTCCTTTACCCGACTCTGTCCGCCAAGGAAGCTTCCTAGAGTCGAGATGGTCACTCCCAAAGACGTCTTCTCGTGTCAGTAAGACACTCCCGGCCTACTCTGAGCTGTGTGCTCGGTCCCTGGGGTGGGATGCCTGGCCTCCCTGCAGAAGCTGAGTCCGGGGGCCTCTTGCTGCCCATGGTCGGCAGGTGCCTCTGCTACGTTAGAAGGGGGAAGGGAAGAGGGAGGAGGCAGGGCTTGTGTGGACTGGCCACAGCTTCCCTGCTTTCCAAGGCACTGCTCGCTGGGGCTGGATGCCCGCTGGGCTCTTGAGAGTGAAGTCAAACGGGTCAGAGTGGTAGAACTTACGAACTCCCTTTCTGTAGCCTACAGCTTGCTGCTGGTTGGAAGGGGCTGTGGGGTGAGATCTCTGCCGGGAGAGGTGCGTAGAGCGGCAAGTGACCCGCCTTTCTGCTGGGTGTCTGGCCGACTCAATTGGAAATAACTGGCCAGTTGAGCCTGGCTACACCTGTGCCGCTGGGCAAGTTTACTAAAAACCACTGGACTGCTTACGTAGAACTGACGGATTCTCAGGTGGGCAGGTTACAGTTTAACAAAGTCATTCGAAAATAAAGAAGGGGAATTTTTGAACGGCACCCCACCCCGTTAGCGTGTGAGGGCGTGTGACTTCCGCCAGCTCGGGACCCGAGGGTGGTAGGACAACACGCAGTTGCTCCTAGGGAGCGTTTTAGACAGCAGTGGGCCGAGCTCCTGCTCAGCGCCGGGAACAGCGTAAACCAAGGAGGAGGTGATGGGTGGGGTTTGTTACTATGAAGGAAATTCAAATTTATAAGAACAGGTGAAAAAAATCGGGAAAAAGAGGGCAAGAGGCACGGATTCCGCTGGGGTTCATTTTTAATGTTTTCTTTTGATCCGGCACATAATAATTGTACGTGCTTGTGGGGTGTCACGCTGAACACGGGGACACCATGTGTGTAAGACGCTGGTCACAGGCACAGGGAGACTGGAGCGGGGCGAGCGCCGGCCTTCCGTGCACAGGCAGCAGTGTGGGCTAGGTTGTTTCCACGTAGCTGACAGACAGCATTTTGAAGGTCCTTGCTACGTTTTATTTTTTGGAAACTCAAGGCTGCCATTCCAGTCTGCGTCCTGGAGTTCCCTAAATCACAGCCATCGGAGACCGTCCAACAGAGGTGTTCCCTTCCTCCCACCAGGTGCTGGTCTATGGTTGGCGACCAGCAGGGCGGGCAGAACCTGTCCATCGGGCAGGGCTGTGACTACAAGGCCATCATCGAGCACGAGGTCCTCCATGCTTTGGGCTTCTACCACGAGCAGTCGAGGACCGACAGGGACGACTACGTGACCATCTGGTGGGACGAAATTATCCCAGGTGCGTGGGGGTCCAGCATGGTGGGGGGGAGCCACAGCCATCTCGTCCTGGGATACCCACGCCTCTGCTATGTGCAGACAGCAGCCTGGCCCCCCTGTAGAGGCTTCAGTCCTTAACCCTACACTCATGTGAGGCCATCCCCTGAGGGGCTGTGCCGATGGGACCTTGGGGGGCTACGGCAGGGCCTGGGGGGTGGCACGAGTCGGGTGGGTCACGCGTCCTGGGGGCAAGCTGGGGGTCTCCAGCAGCTTTTGCTTTGTGTCACTGACTTTGTGAAAACTAAACCGAAAACCAAACTTTTCTGCTTCGCGAATACTGTGAGTCGGTGCTCGGACGGGGTCAGTGGGGTCCACAGGTGAGATCGAAAGGTGTCAGGGGATTTATGGGTGAGAACTGAGCGTATCTGCAGAGAATATGTGGGGGTCTGCGAGTGACATTCAAGAGTGTCAGGGGGACCTTGGGTGGGACCCAAGGGCGTTGGAGGGGCCTGTAGGTGACAGCTGGTGGAGCCAGGGTCAGCATTCTCTGTACTCAGAAAGCTAAAGGCACATCCAATTCTTCTGATTCTGGCTGATTTTTTGAATTCTGGTTGACCAAAGTTTAGGGTGCCCCCTCCTCTCCTGCTCTGCAGTACGTAACAGGTGACTTTTCTCTTGAATCTTGTGTGTTGGGCAGTTACTATAACAATCTTGGTTTCCTTATTTTTCTTAGACTTCCTGGTGTTCCCGCTCTCCCCTCGTGGTTTGAACCCCAGGTAGATGCTTTTAAGAATAGTGAACACCCTTCCTTGACAGCTTTCTAATGTACCCCAAGAAGCCAATGCTGTCTTTTGAAGGAACCTAGTTTTTAAAGTAGGAATTAGTTCAGGGAGTAGAAAAACATTATTTTTGGCTATAAGAGACTAGTGGAACCTTTACGCATTAGAAATGGCTGAGGTATTATACACGTGACCGTCATCAGCTAGTATTGTTTTGTGTAGGTATCTGCTTGGTTTAGACCCTGACTTCACACGGGGCTCGTTCTTACGTCATAGTGTCCTTATGGTAATTTTAAGGACTTAGAAGAACTAGCCAAGCCTTAAAAGTTAAACAATGAATCTAATAAGGAATGAGCTCAAATAGACCCACGTGAGTGACGGTCCTCACTGGGGTGGTGGTGGGAGCAGGCCATCACCCCGGAGTCACTTCTGGAGCTCCTCAGCCTGGGTCCCTCGCAGGCCTGATCGCCCCATGAACATGTCACGGTGGGAGGGAGGGAGGCTGTGGGATCTGTCCACGCCTGTGAGGTCCCCTCCGTGGCCTCCACCTAACCCCCTCCTTCTGCTCACCAGAGGCTAGGACAGCGACTCGTCTTTGCCTCCGTATCAAATCTAGGAAAGATTCCCAGCCTCGTCGCCCAGAGATGAGATACGCCCTGGGTGACCCGGGTGGCTCCACTTGCCGCTTCCTATCACCTGCCGGTGTTTTCATCGGGTGCAATTCCAAGTATCTAAATTGCCGGCAATCCCTGTGGAACTGCTCTCCGTAGAGATACCAGATTTAATCAGATTGGACAGCTCTATCTCCCAAGGTCATCGGTGGCCTTCATTGCACCTTGTTTCCCGGTGATGGTGATGCAGGCCTGCTGTTTAATTTATAGGGACCCAGTGCCAGCCACGTGTCGTCCTGTCCCCAGCCCACCCTGGTCTGCGGAGTCAGAATTGGGTCTGTTCTCTTGCATGCCGGAGTCCAGTAGGGGTCCAGAAGGGGTTGGCGAGCTCTTGCCTGTGGGTCACTTTCACCTGCTTTTAGATAGAAAGCTTTATGGGGACAGGGCCACGCCTGCTGGCTTACAGATCACCTGAGGGTGCCCGTGTGCTAACCAGCAGAGCTGAGTAGAGGCAGAGAAAAAAAAAATTTGCCAAGCAACCCAAAGTTAGGGCGTCAGGCCGTGTGCATGGCTGTATCTGTGAGCCCACAAAGGCAGGACTGCGGGTTCCCGCACGGGTCCCTGAAGGACCCACGCAAAACAGCAAAATGTGTTGAACACATTTTTAAAAAAAAGTTACGACACTTAGTTGTGAAGCACTCTGATAAAAACAAATCCTTGGATAGTGAGGAATAAAACAGCTAGGCCTGGTGGCACGGGTTTGTAATCTCAGTATTGTTGGAGGCTGAGACGGTAGGATTTCAAGTTTGAGCCCAGAATGGGCCACTTAGCAAGACCCTGTTAAAAAAAAAAAAAAAGAATGAAACAATCTATTCTAACCTGATGGTTTTCTGGGAAGATAAAACATTCAAGGGGTGGAAAGTACCCTGCGTCGGGTGCTACCTCAGTCCAGGACAGGAGACCCCAGGCTACAGCCCCGGGGCCCACCCCTACCGGGAGAACTTCACAGTTAGACCGCTTGAGTGCCCTGGAAGGAGCCCCTGTCCCCTGCCCTGGGGTGGGGTCCACCTCTGCAAGCCCTGGCTCCTCCCCCGCCCGAGGCACCTGCAGCCCTCGGCAGAGCCCCTCTGCTGCCGCTGTTCCCTTCCCTCTGCTGTTCTCTGGCACCCTGGCCAGGCGTGGTGACCCGTGGGCTTAGCAGCTGAGGAGTTTGGGCACCAGGCAGAGGATCCTGGACCACTGAGCCCTCAAGATTTTCCTGGACTCAAAAATATCTTTTCCTGACATTTGGAGTGCCTGCCACAGATTTGCGGTCTCACCTTGTCTTGTGGCAGCCTCACACACACACACACACACACGCACACACACGCACACACACACGTGCACATTTATTTATAATGAATCTTTGACTTGAGTATGGTCACATATTTAAATATATAGTATGGAAGTGTATATCTTTATAGACTACAATAGGTATTTTTTGTCATACTAGCAATTTTACGCATAGGATTTTATGATAATATTCTTCTATTATTGACCAAGGCTAATAATGATGGATATTAAACTAATTAATTATTCAATCTCTCTGTAAGTTTAAATGGAAGACACATTTCTCCCTTGCTGTGGTCTCCATGGGCCCAGTTGGTATTTTTTTTTTTTTTTGAGACAGGGTCTCGCTCTGCGGCCCAGGCTGGTCCTGAACTTACTGTGGAACACAGGCTGGCCTTGGACTCAATGGAAATCCTCCTGCCTCAGCCTCCCGAGTGCTGGGATGACAGGTGTGCCACCACACCTGGCTTATGTGGTGCTGGAGAATCCAGCTTGGGTACTTAGCGCTTGCTAGGCAGGCACCTTAACCGTCGAGCCGTTCCTCCAGCCCCGCCGTGGGCCTAGCTGATGAAGGGGGCGGGTGGGAGGATCTGCAGACGGAGTAGGACCCTGGCCTCTCCCTGGCAGGTTACGAGCACAATTTCAACACCTTCACTGACACCGAAATCACCGACCTCAACACGCCCTACGACTACGAGTCCGTGATGCACTACGCGCCCCTCTCCTTCAACCAGAACGCCAACGTCCCCACCATCACGACCAAGATCCCCGAGTTCAATGACGTCATCGGGCAGCGGCTGGACTTGAGCGCCCTGGACTTGCAGAGGCTGAACCGGATGTACAACTGCAGTGCGTGCCTCGGGCAGGCTGGGTGCCCTGGGCTCGGCCCTAGTCCCCTTCTGCTCTGTGCTGCTCTTGCCCTGGTGCCTGGCCCGAGTCAGGGCACGTGGACACGTGGTCTAGCCCACGGGGCGCTCTCTCTTCCTGGACCCGGAAAGATGACAGCGCCTCCCTCCTAGGATGGCTAAGAAAATTGCTTACCTTCTTGGGTTTGTAAAAGGAAAATATAGCACAAGCGCAAGGAGCTGCGGCTGGCTGATGTACTCAGCTCCCTTGGCAGGGCTTGGGATCGTGGCAGAGTCAGGCTGGGCCACGGGCTGACGTGATTTTGTGCCCTGCAAGGTCCTTCACCCGGCTTGTTCTTAGAGTGCCCCAGACCTGCGGTGGGGGTTTCCTAAGAGCGAGTCTCTCTGTCTAGGCCCTGGGAGGTAGGTCTCTCCACCTGTGCCGACAGGTACTAGGATTTAACTGATCCTTCTGAAACTTTCTGCCTTGGCTCTGGGAGGTAGGCCTGTGTACCCTTGCCAAGGATGGGCAATGCCTAGCTGGCGGGTCGTAGACGGGTTGTCAAGTCTGTCAGTCTGGCCCAGCCAAGGCATTATGGGTGAGTTAATTAAAAGTTCTACCCAACAGTGCGGGCTAATTTTTTAAGTTGAAAATTCTGTAGGGCCCGTGAATGATGTCCTACATATCCAACTGGCCACGGGCAGGGAAAAGGCCCCGCCCTCCACAGGTTCTAAGATCCACCTGATGACAGTAGGATTTGCATTTTAGAAAAGTCCAGGAAATGAGGGGCTGAGGGCCCTGTTCTATGGAGCGGGGAGGTTTTACTGGCTCCTGACAAACTTTTCAGCTGAGATGCTTAGCGTTTCTTAACCATGTGACAAAAAAATGTTCTCTGCAGCCACGACACTCACCCTGTTGGACCACTGTGATTTTGAGAAGTCAAACATCTGCGGGATGATTCAGCGCACCCAAGATGACACGGACTGGGTCCACGAGGACAGCACGCAGTCGGGACACCCAGACCACACGCTGGGGGGACGGTGCTCAGGTGAGTGGAGGTGATGGGGTCTGCACCGGGCCCTTGCTGAGGTAAGGCCCTCAGCAGAGTACTTATCAAGCCTGAAAATCTGAACAAGGGCAGAGGACACATCCTTATCTTAATTATTAACTCAACCAAGACATCCTGAAAGATAGGCCTTGTCCTGCGGCCGATAAGGCATGACCTTGACCTTGTACACAGGGGCAGCGTCACTGGAGTATGGCCCTTGGCTACAAACATCATGCCAGCCACACCTGGGTTATAAAAGTTTCCACTACATAGAAGATTAAATTTTATGTAGGTAATGCTAATTTTAATAATGCATGCTACGAAATGAGATGTTAGCATTTCAACATTTTTATACTGTATAGAATCAGCCTAAATGTTATTGTGAGGTGCCTCATTTTCTCTGGGAAGTGTCTGGGTCCTGCTTGTGTCATATTATTCCAGCCCATCTGAGGCCGGACCCACCACAGTCCATGCACCGATGGCCATGTATATCTGGTGGCTGCCCACCTTGGGCAGTGTGGCTTCAGGGAGTTTCTGTACAGACATGATTTGTACAGTAAAAAGGTGAGAAGTCAGAGAGACCTGGGTTGGAAGTCTGGATCCACTACTTAGTAACTGTAATCCCCAAGAATCTGTAGTTTATGTGTGTGGTGTGTGTTGTCTCTGCTTTTACAAGGCTCTCCGAACATCAGGGTACTAGCACTTGATTGTCAGGGGGTAGAAGACCATGTGTAGACCACAGCCACACTTATTTTTTTCCTTTCCAAAGGTTCTCTCTCTCTCTCTCTCTCTCTCTCTCTCCCCCTTCCTTCCTTCCTACCTTCCTTCCTTCCTTCCTTCCTTCCTTCCTTCCTTCCTTCCTTCCTTCCTTTCCTGTAGTCCAAGGGCTGGAACCCATGGCCTCATGCACACAAGGCAAGGGCTCTCGTGCTGAGCTGCGCTCCCAGCCCTTCTGCTGGTCTCCACGTCCACGCAGCACTCTTTCGCACAGAAATCACTCCAGGCCTGTCCGGAAGCAGGTGGGGGTGACAGATTTGGCACCCTCTGGAAGACTGGATCACCACGAAGTTGCTTGGCCCAACCCTCTGACAGCCACTCAGATCTCCTTCTCGGAAAGTCTTGGGTCGTCCCAGATGCCAGGCCACCAGGCAGAATGCCAGCAGTCAAATCCATGGGCCTATCTCTCCGGCCTTGGCAGGGGACAGACTACACACCCCAAGTGTCTGAGGGGTGGTCAGGCCTGCAGGTCACTCCCGGTTGCCATGGTAGCCTGTGCCCCGGCCTGTCCACCTGCTTGATGCCAAGCTAATGTGCAAATTCCAGCTGGTCAGGAGGACAGGTCTCAGTAGGGGCGACAGGACCATGTGTGAAAGCCTTATCAGGCCTGGACCCTCCACTGTGCATCCCCCGTGGCAGGCTTCCTGGGGGACCCAGTCCGTCTGTGGGTCGAGTTAAAGACCCTAGGGCCGCTGGGATAGGATTGACTCCGTCCGGAGCCTAGGGAAAAGGAAGGGGTCCTGGCTGGTGACAGAGCTGGGCATGAAGTTGGGCGTAGCCCACCCAGGCCCGTGACCCTGGCACACATACGGCCTCACTGCCCAGTGATGGGGTCCTCACGGCAGGGGCCGCTGTCTTGTCCTCTCAGGAGGCCCGCGGGCCCCAGGAGGGGTGGCAGCGTGGGTGGCTCGCAGAGGCGACCCTGGCCCTCTGTCCTCAGGCGCTGGCTACTCCATGCACCTCAGCACCGGCACGGGGGCCCTGGAGGAGGCGGCCCTGCTGGAGTCCCGGATCCTGTACCCACGGAGGAAGCAGCAGTGCCTGCAGTTCTTCTACAAGATGACGGGGAGCCCTTCGGACCGCCTGGTCGTCTGGGTCAGACGGGACGATGGCTCCGGCAGCGTGCGCAGGCTGCTCAAGGTGCAGACCTTCCGAGGTACCCGCGGCCTCCTGGCCCTGCGGCCGGGCTCCCCCACTGCTCCTCTTCCCTCCCACCCCTCCTCCCGCTCTTCCATCTCCCCATTCCCGCTTCTGCCTCCTTCTCCTCCCCCATGACACCCAGCAACTTTTCGTTCCTCTATGACTATTCGGGCCACTTGAAAATTAGAAGGAGCGTTGGGGGTTACGCAAAGCTTAAGCCCATTTTTCTATCAAACCAACCAAAATATATAAATCCAGCTTTCCTGAGTGTGTAGGAGGAGCCCAGGCCAGGAGCGGGAGGGCTCAGAGATGGAGATGGGGGGAGGAGGGGGACGGGGATGCGGGAGCTGCTGCTGCTGCTGGGGAACAGCAGGGAGGTGGCCGGCCGCACACGTCTCCACAGCTGAGCAGGTCGAGCCAACGACGCCGAGTGCGCGGCTGGGGGAGCCGGAGCCGTGGGTGCCCGGGATTCCCACGCGACTCCCCGACGTCTTTCCGAGTGCCACTCGTGTGGTTCTGAAAGGTGGTCGGTGTGGAGGCCTTGGCCTCTGCCGAAGGCCGCAGGGTGTGTGGGGTGCTTGGCTGTATTTACATCCAGGCCCAGGGGTGAGGAGCCTTCCCCCCAGTGCTGGGGGTGAACTCCCACACCAGGAAAGCACTTGACCCCTGAGCCGCACCCCGGGGTGTCAGCGACACGGTGCACACGGTGTGTGCAACTTCCGTCCCGGCTCGCTCATAACCAGGAAAGAGACAGCACCCTTGTCCCCCCACCCAGTGAAGAATTTCCCAACTAAGACAAACCAAAGACAGGAAATCTCCTGTGCTTCCCACCGGAACAGGCCGCTGCTCCGGAGGGAGGGAGAGTCCGGGGGTTCTGGGGACAGTCTGGGGACCCTACTCCGCGCAGTGACCTCGAGGGGTTTAGCTTTCCTGCCGGAGCTGGTTGTGGCTGGGACAGTGGCCGGCGACTGGATGCTCTGTCAGAGCTGAAAATGTGTCATGTTGCCAGGGGTTGTGACTGTTTGCAAGGAGGTGAGTGAGGGCTGTCACAGGGCAGAGGGGTGCCACTGTCACCCACCATCATGGGGAGCAACAAGGTGTCTGCATAAGCACAGAGTCAGGCAAGCAACGCCCACGTCCGATTCTGCCGCTCACTCAACTGTGCTTGGGGGTCCGCGGGCTCCCAGCACCTCTGTGCAAATGCCCTGGGGACAGCCCCGCGGAGGGGGTTTTAAAGCTGTCCACTCTGATCTCAGCTTGTCAGCAAAACTTTCCCAAAGCACCAGTTGGACATTCCTTCATGTTTATGGGGCACTTGAGTTTAAGACTGCTGTCGTCAACTCGGAATAGCTTTGGTTTTTTGCTTTATTTTGTTTGGTTTTTGAGACAGAGTCTCGCTCTGCAGCCCAGGCTGGCCTTGGAGTCATGGCAGTCTTCCTGCCAAGTGCTGCGATGACAGGCATGCACCACCACCCCCGGCTTCCGTGGTGCTGGGGCGTTGAACTTGGGTACTTAGTGCCAGCACCATTAAGCCATTCCAACAGCCCAAGACTGTTATCACCAACTCTGAATAGCTTTGTAACCAAAAATGTATCCCTAGCCTAAATGCTCACACACAAAAATATGTCTAAATGTACAGTTGTGTGTAATGTAACTATTCTATCCACGCAAAATACTTGTGTACATGTACATGTGCACACACACACTTGTGTATTTACCGAGCCAGGGTCCTCATGCAGATAATGGCTCTGACCCACCAAGGAGGACACCCTCCTGGCACAGTCCTAGCGTCCTCCTGGTCTGACCTTGGGGGAGCCGGGGGCACCCCAGAGGAGCCCTCCCCCTTGGTCTTCCATATAGTGACTCACAGTACGAAAGACCAAGACAAGTACAGATCTACAGCGGCAGGACCCCCGCGGCCTGTTACCTTCAAGGCAAACAGTTTCAGTTTGAGCCTCAGCCTCCGATGCAGACTTTCGGAGGCGTGAAGTCAGGGTGCATCTTTGGGGAACACAGGGCAGCCCTGTCCTGGAAGTTTCCTGTGCCCTGTGCCCCTACCCAGCCTGGGCCCCACATTCTAGGGCAGCCCCCCTGTAGCCTCTCACTCTGCACTTGAAACTTCTACTCAGCCTCGGGGAAAACAAACCTAGTGGATATAATCATTAGAACATGCAATCTGGAGGGGTTGTCACTCTTGGGGGGCCTCTGACCCCCCTTCGCTGGAATTTCAGCTATATGAGGACCAGAGAAGATCAGGGTGTCCAGAGTTTGGCAGCGAGCCATAGGTTAGACCTGATGAAGTCACTGCTGTGTGTGTGTGTATGTGTGTGAGTGTGTGTGGTATAGGGGAGGGAGCCCAGGGTCTTTGCACTGGTCCTTTTTTATTTTTGATTGTGGGACAGTGCCTCCCTAAGTCACTTAGATGAGCAGGCTGTGCCAGGGATGACAGCGCCAGGATTGTACGCCTGTTGTCACTAAGCCCAGCTAGTGCCTTTTTAAAAGCTATTTTAAATCTGGATGTGGTGGTGGTGCACACCTATAGTCCCAGCATTCTAGAGGCTGAGGCAGGAGGACTGCCATGAGTTTGAGGCCAACCTGGGCTCTGTAGAGAGTTCAGGACCAGCCTGGGCTACAGAGCCAGACCCTGCCTTAAAAACAAACAAGCAATATTTTCTTAGAAAGCTGTTTCACCACCCTGAACAGGGGACCTGGAGGAAGCCACGTAGCCAGCCTACGGTCCAGGGCTGCTGTGTGACTGTAGAAAGCCGTTGGCCTGTTGCGAGCCTCATGGGAAGCCCCCTTCCCGTGCTGGCCACCACTGTCACCAGCCTTTTTCTGCCCGCAGGAGACTCTGACCACAACTGGAAAATTGCCCATGTAACTCTCCGAGAGGAGAAGAAGTTCCGCTACCTGTTCCAGGGCACGAAGGGGGACCCCCAGAACTCGACAGGGGGCATTTACCTGGATGACGTGACCCTGACGGAAACCCCCTGCCCCACGGGGGTCTGGACGGTGCGGAATTTCTCCCAGGTCCTGCAGAGCACAGCCAAAGGAGACAGGCTCGAGAGCCCGCGGTTCTACAACTCGGAGGGCTATGGCTTCGGGGTGACCTTGTACCCCCGCGGCTGGGCGGCCAGCAGCGACGCTGACCACCTGGGGCTGGCCTTTCACCTGTGCAGTGGGGAGAACGATGCCATCCTGGAGTGGCCCGTGGAAAACAGGCAGGCGGTGTTGACCATCCTGGACCAGGAACCCAGTGTCCAGGACAGGATGTCCCTGACGCTCGTGCTCACCACCTCCGTGCTCCACACTTCGTCAGGTGGGTGAGGGGAGCGTGGGTGGGAGCTGCCCCCGGGTGGGCAGTGTCAGCGGGGGTGGGCCTCGGCTCCAGGGGGGCAAGAGGCAGCTTTCCCGTCATATTTTTCCTTTGCGTGTGCAAGTTCTGATCAGAAAGTGTAGTGAATATTAAACGTCAAACACTGTACTTCGGCGAAAGACGTGTTGGCGAGCATCCCCTTTGGGATCTCCCGGCTTTCTTTGAACCCCCGCCCCCCAAGGTCCTTGGCACAAAGTCCTCATTCCAGGGAGTCTTGAGTGGCAGTGTCACGGTTGCCTTGAGGCCTGGCGCTGATTTTAGTTGACCTTTCATGGCCATTTTGACTTGGAAGAAGGGCCAGAAGTCTCACGGGATCAGATCCGGTGAACAGGATGGATGAGGCCGCACTGCCGTGTTTTTGCCATTTGACAGAAATTTCTGTAAATATTTTGAGCGGGCCCAGAACATCCAGGCAGCCATGACCCCGTAACTAGAGGCACTCAGCGCTGCCCTGGAAGTGGCCAGGGTGATGGGATGGGCGTGTTCGAAGCCAGAGGAAGGATTTTGAGAGGGACTCACGGCCATGCGTATGTCTTTCCCGTAAGACTTTTTTTTTTTAAATTTAAACATTCCTGTATGTTTTGATCCCCCTGGGTGGTGTTCTAATCGCACTGGAGGCGTGTTTGGTGACATCTACTCCTCAAGCACCCGTGGAGGGCTGCGATGTGCCAATCTCTGTGCCAGGTGGTTAGTGTGCCAGGGACCGGACGCCACATCCATCGACTGCTCATAGTCTCCCAGAGCTAAGGGCCTGAGTCCAGAAATGTTACCGACGTCAGGACATGCATGGGCTAGACCTGGGTAACAAGCTCGGGCCGCCTGCTAGTCTCCCAGAAGAGTCTGAACCTTCAGAAGCTGTGGTGGCCGTCCCTCTTGGTTAAGGAAGTCGCCGAACGTGGAGACCGTTCAGGGGTCGCTTGGCCCCCTCACCTCCTGATTCTAAATTTTAGTTTTGGAAAAGGGAAATAACCTGCCCCTACCACCACCCTCTACCCTAGCATCTTTATTTTCTGGCTCTCAAGGTGTAGGTGCTCACTACAGGCACGCTGGGAGGTGGCATGTTAAGGTGATGTTCTCTGTTCCATGACTCTGCAGCCATCAACGGCTCTGTCATCTGGGAGAGGCCGTCCAAGGTGGGCACCTATGACAGCCGCTGTGGGTGCTACCGAAGCATCCACAGGGGCTGGAGTCGTGCCATCTCCCACCAGCTGCTGTGGAGGAGGGGCTTCCTAAGAAATGACGACCTCATCATCTTTGTGGACTTTGAAGGTACTATTGTGCATCTTCCTGGGCCAGCGGCCCGATGCCCTGGGGGTCTCACACGGACCAGCAGTGACCTGATGCCCTGGGGGTCCCACACGGACCAGCAGTGACCTGATGGCCTGGGGGTCCCACACAGACCAGCAGTGACCTGATGGCCTGGGGCTCCTTACACAGATTTCAAAGCAACTCATGGAGAGAGGGAATTTTTTTCTGAAAAAGTCAAGGAAGAAAGATAAAAAAGATCTGTTAAAAGAGAGCCATCGCTAACTCAGTTGGCCAAAGACTTCCATCTCCGTTTTATTTTACTTCTTAAATATGCCTTTAACTGAGCTGTAGGCACCGTCTGCATGTCTAGGGTCTTGTGACATTTGCGCGCGTGATCTCCACGTCGCCACCAGGCCGGGTCAGCGACCTCTATGACACCTGTTGTTTCTTTGTGGTGAAGACCACCTCTCCAGCTCTCCTTGGAAGAAGCCAAAATGTCATTTTTCCCCCTAGTGTCTGTAAGATTTATTTGACAAGTTTCTCTGAGCACCATGCGCCTAAAAGGAAATCGCAGTCCTCTGAGGGACTGAAGTCATGGTCACGGCCTCTGCCTTTCCTACAGATATCAAGACCAAAATCCTCAAGTATCGCGTCTCAGAATTGCTCCTTGAGGTTTAAAGTCATGTGCCTTATGGGTTATTAAAACTGGAATTAACACACACGCCACACATTTTACTTTTAATTAGAGATACAGTGGCTATGTTGAGTCTTAGAGCAGAGCGTGTTTTCAGCACGTGTCCACATACTGTGCCACGTACATGGGTAGGAACAGTGTTCAGCAGAATTCAAGGGCCTTCCGTGCACGGTGCACTGCTTACAGGCAGCCCGCCATGTCACTAACTTGGGCAGTGGTGAGAGGCGCACCCTAGGCATCGCCCTCTGCTGGGCTCCGAGGTTTCGTCTTTTTGGTAACTGATTGCATGGTGGCTTGCTGGGTTCTGTTGGTCGCCTGCGGTCCTTCCACTCCTGCCAGCCTTCATTTCGTCCCCGAGTTCAGTGAGTGCGCGGGTGTGACAGGGCCTCTGGGACGTGACACTGCCCAGCTCAGCGGGAAGTTGCTTGGCTCAGAGCCACTTCTCCCAAGTCATCGAGGGTGACGCTCCTGCAGATCGAGGGGGCCCGGGAGACGTCCTCCGGGCATGGGTAGGAACCGAGGTCAGGTACTGGTCCCAGGTCTCTCTCCCCACCTTTGTCTCCCTCCTGCAGACATCACCCACCTGAAGCAGACAGAAGTCCAGGCGCGCGCTGCCCGCGGGAGGCAGCTCCCCGAGGGCCTGGTCCTCCATGGCCGGGAGCAGCGGACCTCAGAAGAAGGTTCCAGCAAGGCCGTGTTAGAGGCAGCCCTGCCCGGCGGCCCGGCCCAGGGGCAGCCCAGCCGCCCGAAGCGGGCCGCGGAGTCCGCCGGGCCCCTGGAGGACCACAGCTGGCCGCAGTTCCCCCGGGACCCGTGCACCCCCAACCCTTGCCAAAACCAGGGTGTGTGCGTGAGCGTGAAGGGCATGGCCAGCTGCAGGTGGGTGCTGGGCTCGGGGCGGGAGGCGGGGGCTCCCTGGCTCGGGGTCGGGATGCTGAGCAGGCCGGCGGCCACACCCCAGGCCAGCTCTGCAGCGGGACAGGCGTGCTCGGGTGGGTGCCCCGTGTTCCCTGTCTCTGACTTCTGTCTCTCTGTCCCGTCTGGAGCGCTGTCTGTAGTGCCCTGGAGGGGGCTGGACTTCCTCACCTGGCCACAGTGCCCACCGGTGTGCAGAGATCCCCCGAGGGGGGTTCCCTCTGTGGCCTGCCCAGTAGGACTCGAGCCCCGGCAGAACTCCTTCTTGACCGCAGGAGGGTAGCTACCGATCTGCGGAGGTGACAGTGCTCCCACAGTCTGCCGATTCTGTTCGGCAATTTTTAGGGGTTAGCTTCCAATAACTGTACTGAGAGCGTGTTCTCCTGAGCACCGCCCGTGCGTGATCTGCATTTACCCCACTACCACCTGCGACACGGGGCCCTTTCCGGTCCTAGCAGATCGGCGAGTTGGAGCTTAGAAAGTCTGAATAATTTGCCTAAAATGAACTTAGCTGGTAAGTGCTGGATCCGGGCTTGCACACAGGCCTGTCTCCACAGTCCGCTGTGTTTGATAGCTCTTTTGACATGGTTGGCATAAAATCAGAGTGATGTTTCATTTATTTAAAAAGTCTGATGGCAGAGACATCTGTGGCGCTGGACAGGACGGCGGGCGGAGAAGCCCCGCCCCATGCTGCTGTGCCTACATTCCTCCGACGTCTTTTCTGTCTGCACTTTGTCCCTTCTTTTTATTTTTAATTTGAAGCCTGACATAATGTCGTGCCTCCAGATACACTGCAAATATGTCACCGGGGTCCCTGTACCTTTCAGAAAAGCTTGTCTCAGGTCAACATCTTACACAGCTGGAGTCAGCCAAATCAAGACGTAGGAAGCTTGATTCACTCGACAGCAAACCCGGTCCCCTCTTCCCCCGCCTGTCCTCCGCGCCCTTCCCTGTCCTCGGGTCCAGTTTGGGGCCCTGCGGTGCCCTGGTGTGTCCTTCATCTTCTTCAGTCTGGAGCAGTCCTCAGTCTTTCTTTGTGTTGACACATTTGAACAATACTGGCTCGAGTTTTTTCCTTTGTTCTGTTTTTTAAAAAATTAATTTATTTATTAATTTTTGTGGCACTGGGGATCGAATCCAGGGCCTCACACTCCCAGCCTCTTCTGACTTTTGACTTTGAGCCGGGGTCTCGCTAAGTCGCTAAGTTGCCCAGGTTGGGCTTCAACTTGCGGTCTTCCTGCCTCAGCCTCCCAGAGTGCTGGGGTGACAGGCCTGCGCCAGCAGACCTGGCTAGTTATTTTGTAATTTCCGCCCCCGAGCTTCACTTACCCTGTGTATTTTTTTTTTTTCAATTTTTGGTTTAAAGAAAGTTCACATGACATAAAATTTCACATTTTTTTGGTAAGTACATGAGTTCCACATTCTGTAACACATTAGAACGACGGGGTTGGGGGATTAATGGGCGTGTGTGTCCCCGCCTTTTTCAGAGGTTCACCCCTTTCCTGACGTTTGCCGTTGGGGCCTTTTAATGTCGTTTTTGCGCATTTCTTATGAGGGCCACCACTCTGTAGTTAGCCCTTTGTGCTTGGTCCATTTCACTGAGTCCCGTGTTTTCTCGTGGCTGGGGTCCCCTTCGTCATCTGCTCATTTGTGCAGTCGTCTGTCTCTGTCACTTTACGGCGTGGGCTGCGTTTCAGTCTCCGTGACTCCTATTGAGGCTCACGCAGGCTGGCTCCCGCGTTCTCCCAGCATCACCTAAACCTTGACGGACCCAGTGCCACTTCCTGCCAGCAGAGGGAGCGCCAGACTCATTTATTTCATCTTTCCTGATCCCGCCATGGACTCTCACTATTTCAGTTACTTTTCCACCCCTGGAGGAATGCACAACATGCACAATTTAGGGGAGGAAGGATTTATTTTAGCTCCACCCTGTGCTTAGTGGTCACACAGGTTACTAGGTTTCTTTTGAGTAGATTTGTATATAACATGGCTCAAGTATTCCCCGCCTCGTTTCACAGCGTGGGGAGGTTTTGATGCCAGGAGGTGTTTTCTTCAAGTGCCCCCGGCTTCCTCCTGAAATCTTGGTGACCTGAAGCACTGGACTGGGGATGTACGCTGGGGGACTCAGACTGTGTGAACCCAAAGTGGGGCTGATGAGACAGGCTGGGCCACATCTCCAGTGCAGAAGGCTGTTGTGGCTTTCAATGAGTTGACCTGTGTGGGCTGCTGGCTGCTGTGGCTGCTCTCTGCTGTTTCTGCTGTGCTCGTACCAGTTGCTAGGAGATGATTGCCCAAGCCCTGAGGAAGCCCAAGTGACCCTCACGCCCTGTGTGCTGCCCCCAGGTGTACCTCTGGACCTGCTTTCTTCTACACCGGGGAGCGCTGTCAGGCCCTGCAGGTGCATGGTGGTATCCTGGGCATGGTGGCCGGAGGCCTGGCCGGAGTCATCCTCTTGACGGTCACCATGGTTTCCATCGTGTTCCGGAAGCCCAGGCTGTGATCCCCTGTGGACATTACCAGATGCAGCCAGGCCTCTTTTACTCAGGCACCCCTCCTGGTTTCAACAGGTCGGGGCGTCTTTGTCAGCCCTGCCTGGAAAGGTCCCCAGGAGCCCAGGCTTTCAGCACCTTGGGGTCCTGACCTGTCTCTCTATCCTGCTGTGTGCACCTGATACACCAGTATGTCCTGGGGCAACACCCACCACGCTTCATTATAAATCACTGTTCCAGGGACCATCTTTCCTGCAGATTGTAAACTCCAACTAAGCCAGGACATCCTATTGTCACTTACCATGCTGGCCCCAGCACCCAAGGGGGCGGGACACCGTGTCCTCGCTTTCATGCTGGCCCTGGGGTCTGCAGCATGCCTGGCTGGTGTGTAGTGGACACTCAATCAGCACTGAATGATCGAAGCAATAAATGAACGGATAATCAAGACACGGAAACTCTCCTTTCTCCTTTAGTTCGGGTGTATCCAACGACACCCACTCCTGCCTGTGTTGGGGTCCATAAAGAGCCACGCTGTGTTTTCTTTAAGGTCTTGGTGCAGCTTCAGATGGAAACCCCGCTGGGCAGCTGAGATTTACAGTCTGCGTCTGGCTTCATCTCTGATTAAGAAAAGTGCTTTTAAACTGCTAAAAAGTAGCAGGTGCGGTGGTGGCCTGTGTCCTGATCCCAAGACTGTACTTGGCCGTAACTCTTGGCAGGTGACGCGGGATGAGGAAGGCCCGATTTCCTGGGGATATTCTCAGTCTTTAACAAGGTGCTAGTTGAACCGTGCTGATGCCACCCACTCCCCTCAGACTTGTGAAGGGACTGTCCCCATGACTTCCTCGGGGCAGGAATCCTGGCTCTGACCCCTGCACGGCCTCCCTGGGTGGCAGCCGTGAGTCCCCTGCAGGCTGGATACAAAGGCTCCCAACACAGATGAGCAGATCAGATTGTCACACAGCCTGGCACCTCTGCCACTGTCCACCCGGGACGATCGAGCCTCGGGGGACCCCGAGCTGGCGGCCAGCGGCCCGTCACTCATGAGTCCAGGTGGCGCTCACTGCCCTGAGTTCCTTGAAGGGGCAGCTGTGGGAACACTCCAAGGGCTGTGGGAAATGGTGCGCAGTTCCAGAAACAACAGCACATGGATGTATGACTTTTCTTGGTTAATCAAAATCAAACACGTCTTCCCACAGCTGCTGGGGTGGGGCCGGTTGGCAGGAGAGACGACAGAGGTTGGCACTAATCAGGTCTGGCTCCTGAGAGGGCCGGGCCCAGAGGCACCCTTGGAACTTGCTGTTCGATGCTGTAGGAAGTGGCTGGGACAGCCACCTTCCCCTGACGGGCCTAGTCGGTTCCTGCTGCCTTCCCGGCTGGAGTCTACCTTTTCGTGGGGCCCCTGGGGTGGCTGGGCCCGGTGTCCTGTGGTGGTCGGCATATGTCACTCAGCTCTACACCAGGGGGGAACGCCCGGGGGCTCAGACAGGCTGTGGTCTCTGGCTCACGCCACGTCTGTGCAGAGGGACCTGGCCTGGACAATCTTCCTTCTCAAAGCGGATGGATAACGGGGGAATGTGGGTGTCCATAAAGTCAATGAGAAGTGGAGAGAATGGCTGCGTTGAAGTCCTGGCCCCACACCCACCTGGGCCGACCCTTGGAAATGGACCGAAGAGATGGACCAACAGAGTGGGTGACGGTCATGGCACCCACTTTTCCCCCTTCCTCCCTCTGCCCATTCCATAGTCCCCGGCAGCAGAAACTCCATGGCCTCAGCTCCTACCTAGGCGTTGCTGGGGGACGGCTATGGCTGGGTAGAAGACGTCCCCAAGGGCCCGCGTGTGGAAGGCCTGGTGCCCCTGAACCGACACCTGTTGATCTGGGTCTCAGACAACAGGACTGCGAGGACTCCCATTAAAGCCCTTAGAAGGCGTCGGGCACATAAGCAGGGTGGGGACAGCACTAGCCAGGCTGGCCCGCGAGGCTGCGTTCAGCCCTCTCTAATGTGGAGAAGGGACAGGACTGTCCACTGCATGGGAGTGGGGTTAAATGTGGGTGGACGTGGGGAAGCCTGAGAAGGAAGCACAGTACACAAGAGAGACAATTTCTACAGAGGAGACGTGAGATCTCATTAGATGCTTTATTCTTAAAACACTTGAACAAGACGTAGCTGGACACTGGACACTCCTCAGACATGACTTAAAATCCCAAGTCAGAGTGTTTAACCTCGCGACATCTGATTTCATAGCTAACCAGCCTCTTTGAAAAGACAAAGCACTATTTCTATTCCCGTTAAAGAAGCACATAGGATGGAAGCTGAGAGCTTCCCTAGGACCCTTGTGTGGAAGGCCGGCTGTGCTGGGGGATGGCAAGGGCTCGGTAGGAGATGTCCCCACGGGTCCCGTGAGCTCCTCCTGTATACTGGACACACTGGAAGCTAACCGTCACTGGGCCAGGTCCGTGGCTGTCTGTGTGAGAAGCAGAGGCCTCAGTGATACCGGCACCACGTGCCACACACAGGAGCACCCCACCTGCATGGCTCTGCTAGGACCTCTTGTCTCTGAATGGGGTGACTTCCGGCCCCTTGCGGAGCCTCCCCACACCTCCTGCCTTGTGGGCCTAGTGCTTCAATCTTTCTTGTGCCCTGCAGCTGCTCCTTGAGGCCTGTCAACGGGAACCCCTCTGGAGAGTCTCAAACCTTGGGGCTCAGAAAGCACCTTCTCCTCTGGCCCTGGCAACCTCCATTCCGAAAACCCGTGGACATTGCTTCCCAACCTACAGGATAAGGAGCCGAGGGAGAAGGAAGGCAGCCTGGTCACAGCGCTGGCAGGGCCACTGCTGGGCACTGATTAACTCCCCATTCACCACTGTTCGGGCTTTACAGCCTCTGCGGCGTTAGCTCGGATCTCTTCCCAAGAAACTGCCTCCACGGAAGGTCCCTCTACAGGGAAGTCTGGGCCCACGGACCTCTCCTGTCACTCGTGGGTCACGGCTCTGTTCACCTGACAGCTCAGAGCTCTTCTACGGGACTCAGCGACTCCCAGGAAGCCGAGGGTGGACTTGGTGTGCGGCGGTGGGCAGGGAGCTGGTGGGGAACTCCTCGTGTTTTTTTTACAGACCTGGGGTATGGATGGAGGTGTAGAAAGGCAGAGGCCCATGCGTGCTGGTGTGTGTGCATCAGCACTGGTGCACGCCAATGTGTGATACATGCAGGAGTGCATGCGTCCATGCGGCTGCATGTGTGCTGAGTTTCTGAATATTGTCCAGACCTTCCTGGCTCTGTGTCCCTGGACATAACCCCAGGTGCCAAGGGGGCCCACACCATCCCTCCTGTGGCCACTCCCACTCGCGCCGACCCCCACCTCCACACCGGGCCCTGCCCCCGGGCCCATCTCCCCTGGGGAGTGAGGCCTGCCCTTACAGCCCATAGCACTTCCCTCAGGGACTTTAATAACAAGCTATTCGGTTGAGACAGGGTTGTGACCGTTCTCCGCAAACACGGCAGTAGGTATGGGCAGACAGAGGACAGCTTGCAAGGTTCAGAGACAGGATTTTCAAGGGCAAAACCATTAATGAAACTCTCGACCTTTTTTGTTGGTCCCCAGCCTCTTCGGTCCAGTCTCCTGGCGACAAGGGCCACGTGGGTTCTTAGTCCTCCCGAGGCCACACAGGCCACATGCCCCACATGGCTCCGTGGATTCGTCATCACTGTTTCTTAGGTCCGCCTCATGGGCAGAAGCTGTGCCCGCAGCTTGCGCTTAATCTGAATACAGATGGTGTTCCTGGGTGTTGGTGCTTTTTATGAAATGCAGACACGTGACACCTCACACGTGGGCACATCCTCAGGGAATCTCTGCCACGCGCTCCCTGAGGTGACATGCAGGTCACAGGCTAGACCACGGGGTGCGGCTTCTCTCTGAGTCTCCAGGTGGTTTAGATAAATACCAACCAGTCTGCACCAAACTCAGTGTGTGTCTCTGTCTGAGGGCCACAACACACCGTGTGATACAGCCAGGCTGCCGCACCCACTGCAGCAGGACAGCAAGGAGCACACGTACAGCGCTGTGGGGGTGCCAGAGCCGCGCTGCACTGCGCGGGGACACGCCTGGCAGGGGCTGACACACACCAGATGGTGCGACGTATCGCATCTGTCAAGCGCTGGGTATGACGATACTTTTGGATAAAACCCGAGGCTCTTCTGGCGAACTGGGAGCAGTCAGCGCTGGACGCACTGGGCCGTGAGGAAGAGCTGCCGCCACACTCCCTGTGCGCATGCGCTGGGCCGCTCAGGGGCTCCTCCCGGGTGGGGCGAGGCCCCGGAAACGCCGCGCCCCTTGGTGACGTCACTTCCGCCCTGTCCTCCTGCTTCTCTCCTGCCTTCTCCAGGGCTCACTTTCACCTCCATTTCTCAGGGCTGCAGAACTTGAGTGATTCCGTGAGATCCTTGAGGTGGACATGTTGAAAGGTGGCCCTTCGCCTGAGCACGCTAAAACGTGGCCCTCAGTGTGGACGTCTGTCTTACCCCTCCTTTCTCTTTCCTTTCCCCTTGGTTCCTTCCTTTCCCCTTCCTTCCTCTCTCTCGCCCTTCCTCCTTCTCGGCTTTCTTCCCCCATCCCTCCCTTGCTTGACTTCACTCGAGTATTTGCTAGGCACTAGCTTTTAACTTACTATTTTTAATCAAAGCTCATCTTTGTCGTCAATGGCAAAAAAGTAGAACGTCTCTTTAAAATCCTATTTTACAGTGTAGACAGTGAAGCTGGGCCTTGGGAGAGCTGAGTTTCAGTTAAATACTACGCACAGGTGTGGCCACTTGAGGGGCGGAGAAAAAATTAACATAACTATGACTCTAAGTCTGTGTTTACAAAGAAAGCCTCCTCTAGGGGAAAAGTCTCCTCAGCCTCTGCTCCCAGAAACTTGTGGGGCGAGTGCTTTCCGGCTCGGGAAGGTCTCCTGGTCTCAGAGCGTGTCTGTCCGCTGGCCCAGGAAGGCAGGAGGGTTGGGCTGGTCAGTTCTTAGTTGAGCAGGGAGTAGGCACTGGATGAGTTTTCCACAGACGAGCTGGTGGTTTCTGGGGTGGAGACGTTGTATGTTCCTGAAAAGCAGGACAGTAGCTCAGCCTCAGAGAAGAGCTTTGGTGGACTGTGGGACACGGAGAGCCCCGAAGGGCCAGTGGAGCCCAGTCCAGGAGCCGGGGTGCTAGACTGTGCCTGGAAACCAGGCACAGCCTGGAAGGACCAAAGAACAGGAGGGCGGCTGACGTCTAGCAAGTGCCTCAGCCAAGAGCACTGGCTGTTCCATACCTCAGTGCAGCCAGACCTGGGCGGAGGGCTCCACAGAGCAGCCACTCCACGGGCCATGGTGTGCCCGGGGCCTGGGCAGCGGCACTGCATGGGGAGCCCCCGGGTCCTCACAGGCCTGGAGACTTGGGGAAGCTCTCAGGAGGGATAGGAAGGCATGGCCAAAGATAAAGGTTTGTAAAGGGTGTAGAAAAAAAAGGGGACCAGAGGGAGGGATGGGGACACCAGAGGAGGAGGAGGGACCCCCGTCACCATGGAAGGCAGGCTTGGCAGCCACAGGGACATGAAGGCAGGCAGCAAGGACGGGGCACAGGGCCGAGCGAGGGCCAGTCAGGGACGCCCCTGCCATCACGCTGGTGAGCTGTCTCTGCTCACAAGGTTTCCGTTCTTGTCTGGGAGACCCTGGGGCTGTCCACAGCATACACCAAAGTGACCATGATTAGGGGCACTCTACCCCCAACACGGGCAGACCTGAGGCTGCTCTAACACCCGGAGACAGAGCCGCCTCACAGAAGGCAAACGGTGGCGGAGAGGGCTGCTTGTGTGGCAAGGAACTCCGAAACACTAGCGCCTTGGTGGCTTCACAGGGTCAGGCGGTCTCAGAAATGCGCCTGTCTATGAAAAGTCCCAGTCTGGGTGTGGGCACTTTCCTTGACTCTGAGTTTGTGAGGTCTGTTCAGTTTCCAAAAACTGGAGAAGTTCTCCTGCCTGCTGTCCTGGTGGGGACAGTGGCCGGAGGGACAGGGCTTTCGGCATCCCAGCACAGCTGGGACTCGCTGCTCGCAGTCTCCTACCTGCTTCCCTTCCGGCCTCCAAGGGGGAATCTTTCACTGGTTCCCAATACGATAGCTAGCGGGCTGATTACGTGCACACAGAGGGTTTTATTTATTTTTAATTTTTTTATGCCAGGTTGTAGAAGCAGCATTCTCTGTTAAGAGGAGCAAAGGGAAGGAGACCCAAGAAGGGGTCTTGGGGTGGGGTCCTTTAATTATAGCATAGAGTCATGGCTGTGATGCCCCTACGCCGGAAGACAGGAGACATTGTGTGCATAGGGCCAGCAAAGCACACCCACTTCATGGCCGACTCTGTGGGGCTAGTCAGCCTTCTCTGAATCCTGTTCTTTGTGTGATGACTCCTGACAACTTGGGGAAATGTAACCTTCCCCCTAAATGAAGCCGTTTCAGGCCGATGCCATTGGATGGGAGTGTTGGCGGGGGCGGGAGAGGAGTGAGCCACCCAGGAGCACCCAGAAGCCACCACCTACCTGTTTTACCAAAGAGATTGTTGAATCTTCTTGAGATTGGAGAACTCATGGAGAACACAGGTGTAGACGAAGCTAGGGAGGTCGACTGGAAGACAGAAAAGAGACCAAAAAGGCAATTTTGTCAGATCCCGGCCATCGGACCTGTGGGACTTGGGGTGTGTTTGCCGCCGCCTGGGGGTCGTGGCTCCGCATGTCCGCACCCACCTCGTCAGCCACCTGGAGACACTGGGATTTTACCACCTGTCTTAGAAACACTGAAGAATCCATGAAGATTCTCCTTCCCCCCTCTCTGTTTTTCTTTTTCTTTTGGCTTTGGCGCTGGGCGTCAAGCCCGGGACCTCGTCCATGGTAAGCCCTGGCCTACACCCCGGCTCAAATACGTCCTGCCGTGCGGTAGGTTTTCCTAGGGTCTCCCGTAAAAGCTGGCTAGCTCTACGAAAGGATGAGGTACAGAAAATCCCGTCTGTGCTGGCTGTCCCGTGTGTCTTCTCTAATACCTTCAGTCCCCGCAAGGGCTGCTTTTTGTGGAATGGTTAATTTCAACCGTAGGCTTTTCCTTGCACCCGTCATTCAAGCCCTCGATAGAATCGTATTAGTAATAGCTAATAGCTATTAGCTAATCGCTAATCTAATAGCTCCGTAACTGTGTTTCATAGCCAGAATGAGATAAAAGCAAGTCAACTTTGGCCTAGAACTCAGGACAGTCCTCCTGCCTCAGCCTGAATCACCCATGCCACAGCTGGGGAAGGAGCGAGAGGGGATTATATTTTAACCCCGCTGATGACAACGGTGAGGTCAAGACCCCTGCCCGCCTTCACGGGCCTGCAGGAGGGCGCGTCCTGGGAAGGCTCACCTTGGAGTGCTGGGAGGACCATTTGGACCGCGAGTATCTGTTCAGCAGGGCTTCCTGGACCTGCAGCGTAGGGGGGAGAAGGGCCTGAGTCCAGCCTGCTAGGGGCACCTCGGGCTTCTCTAGGGTCACGGGATTGCCACTGTTCTTACCTTCTGGTCCCAGAGACATCCAAAGAGCAAGATGAACAAGCCCTGGGGAAGAGGGTGAGGAGGTCACGTTAGTCACACCTACTGTCTGGAGAAGTCGGGGGTACCACCAAGCTGGGGTTCAACTTATTTTCTGTCCATTTTTGTTTGGTCTTGTTTTTAATGGCACTGGAGATTGAACCTAGGACCTTCACCGTAAGCTACCTCCCCCATCCATTTCTACTTTAAATTTTGAGAGAGAATCTTGCTAAGTCACTAAGTTAACCAAGGCTAGGCTTAAAACTGTGATCCTCCTGCCTCAGCCTCTCATAGTGCTAGCGTTACAGGTGTACCCACTGGGCCTGGCTCACCTGGTGTTAAATTTGTACGACCTCTTTCCCCATCTGAGGCTATGGAGGGAGTCCAGTGTGGGATGGGGAGAGGACCACAGTGCACCCGGGGGCCCTAAGGATTTTGGTATCAGGAGACTCCTTTCTACATTTCCCCACTCTGAGTGGAGTGCCTACAGGCACCCCTCTCCACATGTGGGTGGCAGGGGAGGGGCCTTTCTTCTTGTCCCATGTTCTCGTGACTCTGCCAAGGCTTCCTGTGCTCCAGCTCTGTCCCGATCCCCGCGTCCATTACTCTCCTGTCCCCCTAGAATGGAAGCTGTCGGACTTACCTGGAAGGCATTGAGGAGGGTGAAGATGATGTGGAAGACGGCGCTGCTGCCCTGGAACACGGTGGCCAGGCCGAAGCCCCACGTGAGCCCCAAGAGGGGCGTGAGCACCCCGAGGCTCTTACTGATTTGGAACAGGCCACTCCGCTCCTGTGAGTGTGGCTTGTCCCCAACAGAGGGCCTGAGGATCTTGGAGATGACCACAGCTGTGACGGTCATGTTCACCACCACGATGACCAGTGCGGGCACGGCGAAGGCCAGCAGGGCCTTGGTGTCCTCCCAGTTGAGCCAGCAGGCGTTCTTCCTGGTGTAGACCTCCCGCGGCTGGGTGGCCCCCACCGTGATGACGGCGATGAGCAGGGGGCAGCCGTAGCCCAGAGAGAAGGCGGCCGCCTTCTGCGCAGACTTGCTCGCGTCGTGCAGGATGAAGATCAGGCGGTACAGGAGCATGAGGCCCAGGGTAAGCATCCAGAAGAAGACGCTGAGGTACAGGAAGTGAATGAAAAAGGTGGCGGCCACGCAGGCCGTCTCGTTGAGCGGGTAGCGGTGGCCCTGGATGGCAGCGGCCACCACGAACCAGGTGTCGGCGAAGAACAGGGAGGCGGCGATGTTGACGATGCAGACGTGGCGCATGTAGGAAGTCCGGTTCTTGGTCACCGATTTCCACACCACGGCCTCTATCACCAGGCAGGCCGCCAGGCTCAGGATGGAGAAGCCCAGCCCGATGTAGGAGATGATGTCCAGCAGTATCTCCAGGAGGGAGCCCCGGTCCGGGGAGTCCGGGGACATGAGGATGGAGAAGGACGTCAGGTGGTTGCAGGCGCAGGTGACGCTGTCCCGGTCCGTGTGGCTCACGCGGCACCCGCTGCTGTCCCACCCTCCCGTGTGGTTGGAGAGGCTGAAATTCCAGAAGACGCACTGCAGAGGCCCACCCATGCGGTGGCGGTGCTGGAAGGTCATAGAGATGTGGAAGGGCTGGGCGACGCCGTGGCTGACCGTGGTTGTCAGCACCAGGCTGTTGGCCACAGGCCTCTCCTCACCCTCCTGCGCCAGGATGGCCTTCAGCGTCGGGAAGGCCACCGTGACGACCGATGACTCCGGCTGCAGGTTCCCCAGCTGGCACTCGTCGATGGTCACGTTGCCCCAGAGGTCGGAGTCTGCGAACACAAACTTGTGGTGGTAGGCTGGGGAACGGCCGGGCTTTACGACCATAGTCTTGATTTGCACGTTGGGGTGTGCGGGGAACGGGGAGGCACTGTCCCCCAGCCGCAAGGCTCTGGAAAACCGCTCCATGGAGTGCAGCAGCTGGGAGCTCTGGTTGGCCTGGCGCTGCTGCAGATCCTCCCAGGTGCCCAGGACGGACTTGCTCAGGATGACATTCACGGTGGCCAGCACGTCCTGCGAAGGACGCGGCACAGGGTCAAACCACGCCAGCCTTCCTAATGGCAGAGGCTACTTTCTCGGCACTAGTGACAGCCTTCCTCAACCACGTGCCACAGCCAGCACGGCAGGCTGGCATAGGTGTCTGTTGCTCTGTTCGGTTTTATTTTCAATCTGAAGTCTACAAAGTCTTTTTATTTGGGGGTGGGGGGAGTCTTAGAAATCCCCTTTTGAATTTGATCCTAACTGCTTTTTGTTCTGTTTTGAGACAGGGTCTCGCTCTGCAGCCCAGGCTGGTCCTGAACTCACCGTGCAGCCCAGGCTGGTCCTGACCTCACCGTGGAGCCCAGGCTGGTCCTGCCCTCACCGTGGAGCCCAGGCTGGTCCTGACCTCACCGTGCAGCCCAGGCTGGTCCTGACCTCACCGTGGAGCCCAGGCTGGTCCTGAACTCACTGGTGTAGCCCAGGCAGGCCTTGGAACCAGGACAATCCGTCTGCCTCAGCCTCCCAAGTACTGGGATTATAGGCGTACGCCACCACACCCAGCTTTATGGGGTGCTGGGGAATCAAACTCAGGGCCTTGCTTTTGCACGACAAGCACTTTAACCACGGTGCCATTCCTCCAGTCCCCGTGGGTTTTGATTCTGGTTAAGCTGCCTCAGCGGCCCTCATAAACTCGGGCCTGTCTCTGCTCCCCGTCAGCCCTCCGGCAGTTGTGAGCCCCTACAGGGTGATTTGGGGCCTCTGGAGTGGCATAACCCCGCACCTGAGCCCTGGGCTCTGTTTCTTCGTGTTCCTGCTTCTATAATGCCTGACCTGGTATGGCTGCATAAGTCGGCACACAGCCGGGTCAACACACATCGCGCCAGCCCGTTGGACCTAATTTGGACAGGTAGCCCTTACAGATATCACCACGTAAAAGCGCTCTGTCCTGTGTGCGTGGGCCCACATCCAATGACAGGCAGCTTCACAAGAGAGCAAAGAGGACAGAAGGCCCTGTGGTGACGGTTAGATAATGGAGTGAAGCAGCCACTCGCCAAAGTCACCAGGGCCACCAGAAGGGGGCAGGTGCAGGCAACAGGCCAAAGTCCCCTTGGAGGGAAGTGTCGCCCACGGACGCCTTGATTTCAGGCTTCTAGCCGCATAAACTGGCACAGTCTGCGGGCTTTCATTGTTAGCTACCCGCCTGGCGGTCCCTTGTTTCAGCAGTCCTAGCAACCGCAGGGCCCCCAGGCTCCTAGCCAGCTGGCCTCTCTTGGGTTTAGCCAGTAGGAGAGCCGGCAGGTGCGGGACAAGAGAGGCTTCGATGCGTATACTAGCTGCACTGCCCCCTGCAGGCAGAGGTCGGGTGATTCCCAGGCCCCCCCCACCCCTCCTCTCAGCACAGTAGAGTAACCGTGAGGGCCTTTCAGGATGACAGGAGCATCCACATCCCTGTGACGGTTACGGTGGCGAGTTCCAGCCTCACTGGCGCTGGGCTCCACCCCAAAGTGTGGGTGGAGCTCACATCTGGGCGTGTCTGGGAGGGTTGTGGAGGCGCCGCTTTGGGTCTATGTCTGGTCCCCGGTCCCTCCTGCCCGGCTCTATTCCCTGCTCTGCTTCCTGGCCACCCGAAGCAGAGCAGCTGCCCTCCACGGCACCCCTCCCACGATGTGCTTGGGCCGTGGACTGAAAAAGTCTCTCAAAAGGTGAGACCTTCCACGGGGCACTGGGAATTGTGGCCCCAAAACAAGAAAGCTGGGCAGCAGAGCGCTGGCCTCTGTGTGCCTATCGCCCTGCGTTGCTCTTTTGTTTACAAGAGTATTTAGTGATACAGTCATATTATTGTGTCTCGTCTGACCTCTGTGAGCCTTCTCTCATTCAAGTCTCTTGACCTGAGCTTTGGTGAGGAATTCTTCCCCCCAGAACTAAGGCTGTTTTGAAGACCATGCCCGGTGGCACATCTGAGAGCCCACCCTGCACTACTCTGAGGATCTTTAATCTCTAGCCTTCCTGGAAAGCAGACTGAAGTTTGGGTCTGATTCTGTAGCTCAGGCTGGTCCTGGACTCACTATGCAGCCCAGGCACGAACTCACAGCAATCTTTCCACCTCAGCCTTCCAAATACTAGGATTACAGGCATGTGCCCCATGCCCAGTTTATGTGGTACTAGGGAATTGAACTCAGGGCCTTGCACTTGCTAGGCAAGCACTCTAACCACTGTGCTATTCTTCCAGCCCAGGAATTCACCTCTTTGAGTAACAAAAGAGAAGCCAAGACTCACTACAGAGGTCTCCTTAGCAGCCCAGCCGCCCCAGCAGCCCCGGGCCCGCTCTGGGAGACCCTAAGAGCTGCAGCTGCCCTAGCCTGTCCTGCGCCCCTCACGCCCGATTCCTGCCTCCCGCTAAGGCAGAGAAGCCGCAGCCACGGGGAGGAATCATGCTTCCTGGACTCAAGTCCTGGGGTGCAAAGGCCCAACCCCAGCTCCCACGTCGGCGCACGCACCTTCATCATGTCTGAGTTCACCTGGGTGGGGACTGTGGACAGTAGGTCCAGGATGCTGATGATGGCACCCAGGCTCCCGGGTGACTTGCGGATCGCCTGCTCCTCCTGGCCCGTGCTCATGGAGAGGTCCTTCAGGTAGGTCGGGAGCTTCTGGTTCTGGGAGGGGCTCTTGACCAAGGCCTGGAGGGGGCAAAGGCCCAAACCAGTGACAGATCTGTGAGGGCGGCCAGCGCCTTCCCGGCCAGACTTCCCACAGCCCTGGTTTCCTTATTCGCCATGAGTCTGCCCCGCGAGGTACAGCGCCTGCCCCTGATGTCATCTGTGCTCAGGACAGAGGGGAGGAGACTCAGACCCTCACAGAGAGGGAACAGGAAGGCACGTCCTCCTGGACACCAGCGAGAAGCCACGGGAAGGAGGGACTGGGGGAGGCCAGTGAGCTCAGGTACAGTAACGCTGTCGCTTGGGAAGGGCGGTGTGGAGCCACGCTGGCCATGCCCCTGCTGCTTTCTTCGCCTGACAGGCTGCGGTATCTGTCTGTCATGGCCCTACGTCTGTTTCCTGGTCCCTCCTGTCTGGCGCTATTTCCCTGCTCTGCTTCCGGCGCGATGAGCAGAACAGCTCCCGCCCACCGCGGACCCGCCTCGCAGGCCCAGGGAAGGCTCTGGGCGGTTCCTACCCCCCCCCCCCCCCCAGGAATGAGCTCAGAAGCTCAGAACCTCTCCGACAGGTGAGTGCTCCCTCTCTGATTACTTAGGGCTTTCACTTAGCAGTGTTACACCCATGATCCATGATGTCTCTACTGAGGCCATCTTATGGTTGATTTCTAGTATCTCTCCAACTAAATTCTAGGCTCCGTCACGGCCCGTGTTGTATTTCTTCCTCTTTTCATGTTCTGGGTAACAGCTCAGCCACACAGCTGGGCATCCGGCTCTGTAAATGTCTAGGAAGTGAACTGACATGCAGGAGCGGGACGGGCACACGGCCGGCTCCCAGCCACTCCTGTTACCGTTGACGGTATAATTCTCCAGGTCCCTCACATCGCTGCCTTCGAGGTCCAGTACAGACGCTGTTTCCAGTCAGACCCTCCCGACTTATCCCAGAGAAGACGGTTGATCTTTTCCTTATCGATCTGGAAGCCACGCTCGGCTCTGGCCACTTTATTTTGGTGGTGTCTAAAGAGCGCCTTGCAGGCCGTGAGTGTTTCTGTGGACAGGGCATGACACTCTCGGGTCTCCCTCTCCCAGGGCTGAGAAGCTGGGGACAGACATTCTGAACAGATCGCCATCCACTGTCACCCCACTCCCTACATCTACGGGGTTCCCCTTGTGCCGTTTCAGGGGTCTCGAACTTACAGCACATTCAGTGCAGGAGTGACATTCATTCATTTTGGTAAAAGGAAAGGAATTCCCGTGATGCACAGCTGCAACCCTGCTCTAGATGAGCGAGACCAGGCAGGACTCGAAGGTGAGGGCGCCTCTGAGGGCCGAGGGCAGCTCAGATCCGTGCAGCAGAAAACCCGGCTACTACCCCAACCCTGTGTTTCCATATTACTCTTCTCTCTGAACATACAAGAGCTCTTTGGTATCAGAAGTACTCAGAGGAGGTGGATGGGAGAGAGCAACGCGCTGCCCCTTGGACACGGTCCCTCCCTTGCGGCCCAGGGGAGGTTTCTGGACTGCCCGAGGGAAGCACCCATGGACTTGAAAGTAAGCATCTCGAGGCTCTTCCCCGCTTTGGAAATAACAGGTGCAGGTCGCGCACGAAGCCGCACAGGGCGCTCAGGCCTGCGCTTCCCGAGGTGGTGGTGGGGGGGACGCCCGCGACCCAGGCCAGGCTCACCTTGGCCACCTGCAGCAGCCCGTTGATGGGGGCAGAGATGCAGCCCTTCCTCTCGGCCTTCCACTGGGAGCCCACGCACTCGTAGGTGACGAGCCCGCCCATGCCCGGGCTCGTGGGCACACCTGCAAACTGGCACAGCTTCTGGATGACCTTGCCCGGCTCCCCGAAGCCGATGGCGGGGTCCCGGCAGGTCACGTTCTCTCCTGCACAGGAAACAGGAACAAAAGGGCCCATGGGAAAGGGGACAGCGGTCCGGGGAACGGGCTCAGGCTGGGCGGGGCTGTGACGTCCGAGGTCCTGCTTCCATCTGGGACCACCTAGAAGACACTCCCCATCGTGATCGTTGCTCCCGACTTCCCGGGCCCTTCACGCCTTCCCTTCATCGCCCGCCCCTGCACCCATAATAGAACGCGTTTCCACTCTGCCGCGTTGCCACCTCCGATCCCAGAGGTGGAAACCAGGGACCACACGAGGGGCGACAGGGCGCCAGGCTCTCAACTGCGACACGTTAGAAGCCCTGGGAGGTGCAGGCTCCAGCCAGCCCAGGGCACCAGAAGCCAGGCGTGACGGTGCGTGTGGATATCCCTGGCACTCTGGGAGGCTGAGGTAGGAGGATCTCAAGCCCAGCCCAGCCTGACAACTTGGCACTTTGGCAGCTGTGAGACCCTGTCTCAAAATCCAAAATCAAAATGGGCTGGGGATGTAGCTCAGTGTCAAGGCCCTGGGCAATATTCCCAGCTCCATCAAATAAATAAATAAATAAATAAATAAATAAATAAATAAATAAATAAAGCCTCATTGCCATTAGAGCTTCCGTGACGCGGGCAGGTGTGACCTCTGGGGCAGGTGGCTGCCTTGCCTGTCCTTTGCCCCTGCACAACGTCCTCAAGAGGATGTGACCCTAATATTCTTATCAAAGCCATAGACTCAGTGCTGGATTTCCTGACTCTGTTACAGGTGAATCTGCCTTGCCTTTCTCATGAGCAGACGGGAATGGGAAAATGGTGTCTGTGGCCAGACCTGTCGTCTCTGGGGGACTCTGCCCGGGAGGCCGGACCCCGACCTCACTGACGTTCTTACTCAGCTGGTCAGTATCGAGGGCTCAACCCCGCGTACCGCCTTGAGGTGGATCACCAACACCCTGCTGGAAGGGGCGCGGACAGGGACAGAGACACGTGACTGGAACCCGCCGGCTGCGACGGGGACAGGGCAGGCTCCACTGTCCCTGCAGGGACTGCGCTAGGGGGCTATGATCGGGACTCGGAGACCCAGGGACACAGGGAACCCTCCTGCGCTCCCTACACGAGTTTCCACGTTCCAGTGACCAGCACACACGACAGTGACCACAGATCACTCAGCAAACTCAAGCTTGGTGATAGCACCACGAGCCCTTTGCCCACGGGGGTCCTATTGCTGGGACAGTCTGGGTGGGGTGGAGCACTGCCAGGACGGGCACCCTTCTGTGGCCTGAGGAGGGCTGTCAGCATGGGCTGGTATAGAAGGGACCCCGGGAGTCATGACCTTTCCTCCTGAGGACATTGTGCAGGGGCAAAGGACAGGCAAGGCAGCCACCTGCCCCGGAGGTCACACCTGCTCGTGTTACTCTGTGTGGGGAAGACTGTGAGCTGGACGGCACCTGCCCTGCCCGGAGGCCGCCTGGCCGCCCAGCACCGCAGGGTCCGCGCTCACCCATGAGGCTTTCCTGACCTGCCCCACGTACCAGCTGTGGAGCTGAGTGGGCTGCCCAAGTCGTTGCCCCCGGGTGGCTCCAGCTTTGCACTGCCCACGCTGTAGTGAGGCTCAGTCCTCATGAGGTTAGCCCACTGCCACAGGGAGGGTGCTTCCTGAGTTCATCGGGGGCACCCAGGAGGGAATGGGCGGGGAAAAGGCACCCCTGTCGGTCTGACTGTGCCAATTTTAAGCACACTCACCAGAAATCAGAGTCAGCTTCATGGCCTGGCTCTGGACCGACCCATTCGCAGCGTTCACGAAGTGGCAAAAGGCAGTGATGGTTTTTGGACACTGGGAAACTGACTTCGCTGGGAAGCTGTAGCTGTAGCACACCTGCTTCCCGAGGACTTCTTTTTCTGAAGAGATATCGAGAACACGAAGTCACGACTGAAGCGTCCAGCACACGGCCTTTGCCAAGATGATCCAACATCCAGAAACCTGTCTGTGTTTCCCTGGGAACATGCCACCTCATTTTAAATTTCACTTCACATGTCACGGTTTGGATCTATCTGGAAAGGCCCCCAAGAACCTCACGGGTTGGGAAGGTGGCAGGGTCATGGGGCGCTGTGCTCCTCAGTGGGTTCGCCTGTGGGTGACCGTGGTCCTGTCAGGAGGCGGGTCCCGGGGCGCGAGCTGAAAGGGCAGCTTCTCGCCCGTCCCTCCCTTGTGCTTCCTGGCCGCCACGCGGTGAGCAGCTGTCCTCCATGCCCTTACACCGTGCTGTTTCCACCTGGACTCCACTCACTGAAACCGTGAGCCTAATGAGCTTGACCTCACGTAAGTTACGGTGTCAGGCAGTTTGACCCAGCTGGCAAATGCAACACATTTGCACGAACATACCCTGTGGCCCACGTCTGCGTGCGAGCCAGCTGGAACCTCATCTCTGCCATGTGTGAGACCAGAGGCGTGCACAGTGCCCCGCGGCGTGGAAGCGCCCGCATCCTCCTCACCCGGGTCGACTCTGCACCCGGCCACGCCACAGGCTTCTCTAGACTACTCTTCCTGATCGTCCTGATTTTCACTCTTTTTGAATCTCATTCCTCTTTTCCATCTTTCATGCTGTATAATCTTTAATGCTTTTATCACCTGGGCCTTTCTAGTTATTAAAATGAGCCCAAGTCCTTTCATCCCCTTTATTCCTGTCAGAGTGTCTTACGCGGAGCAGATTTCCAGCTATGTGCACTGAAGGAATTCACGGGCTTGTGAGGGGGTCTGTGTTGTGAGACTTGAGGTGAGGAGCCCATGCGCGCTCAACTTTCACCAGTGGGGTCTGCAGCGCAGAACGCTCTACCAGAGGGGACTTGAATTTTATTTTTAGTCAGATGGCTGACTGGCAGATGGCTTTGGGCTGAGTTCTTTTCAACGTGGAGCTCCTCAGTGCGGATTCTGAGCTGAGAGGGGGTGAGGGCCGTGGTCTCCCAGGGAGAAGGCCAAGGTCTGACTCCAGCAGGGGGCTCTGCTTCCCCCCTGCCCCCAAGGTCCTGACCGGATCCCATGGCATGGGGACACCACACTTGCTGCTGGGGAGCAGGTCATGGGGCCTGCAAAGCCTTATCCCCCAGGCTCTGGAGGTCGGCCATCAGGGGGCGCCTGCAGGGAGTCCCGCTTGTTCTCAAATGTCATGTCTATTTTTGTTTCCGTCTGTGGCTTGGTGCTTGGTTATTTCTCTTGCTTTCTTAGGGGTCTCCATTTTGCATTTGAAAAGATTGCTTTTCACCTCTGTCTCCGTGGTGTCCAGTAGGCCAGGCAAGCGCTCCACCCTTGAGTTCTGCCCCCAGCCCAGCAGGGTCGCTTCACCCCCGTTTTTTTTTTTTTTTTTCTGGCACTGAAGGAGGGATTATAGGACACTGTGCCACTTTAAGGAAGTGGAAATCCCCCGATAATATCTTACTGCTGGCTTCAATTGGCCCCAGTACAAATAAAAAACTCACCCTCGCCCACTTGGGAGATTTTGCCCCAAACTGTGAGTCACCCCACAAAAAAGAAGGAAGCAGAGGCTCATGGGACTCTGCCTGCCTGCGTTCTGCCTCTGGCCCGCTCTCCCCAGGACTCAGCAGCTGCCTCTCACCAGCAGAGAAGACGTGGGGGCCTATGTGGATGGTCACCCGGTAGTCCTCATCCTCTTCAATGCAGCACCTGAAGAGGTGGGCGCCCTGGCACAGCGCACTCGCCCCCAGAGGGTCAACCATGATGTTCTGCGGCAGGGGCAGCGGGTAGACCGTGACATCCTTGGTGGCATTACTGTAGGAGCCCTTGTACTTAAATATGCAGTGATAGGTGCCTGAGGGGGAGAAGAAGGGGAGACAGGAAGTGAAGTCTTGGCTCCTAGAGGTCCTTGGCCACGTGGGTGAAGACGACACCATGCTTTCCTGTCAGACTTGCATGAGGGCACAGCACAGGACGCAGCAGGGCAGGGGGCCTGGGCAGCCTTCCTGGGTTCCCCACATATCAAGGCACTCACCAGTGATCCCATAAGTACACACTTACTCCCAAATATCCCCTAAGGGGCCAACCCAAGATGGGATGGAGTCAGGTTGGAAACCAATTCTACTTTCAGGCTACTCCATCTACCTGGTGGGGAGAGCCTTGGGGCTAAGTGGCTAGAGGAATCCTTGGAGAGAGTTACCCATCTGAGGAGCCAAGTGGAGTGAGTGAGGGTGCCCCGATGGTGTGAAGACGTCCCCCTCCGTCTCTAAGGAGACTCCCAACAGTCTAGTCCAAGTAGCTAAGAAACAACCCCCATGATGGGACGGCGGAAGCTCAGCCTCTGGCCGCAGAGACACTGGCTCCAGCCCTGGCCCTGCACCAGCAGTCTCGCACCATTTTTGGCACCAGAGACTGGTTCTATGGAAGATGAGGGACTTGGGGGACACTGGCATGGTCACCTCAGCTCCCCCTCAAATCATCAGGATTGGATTCTCACAAGGAGCGAGTGGCTTAGAACCTTGGCTCAGTTCACAGCAGCGCTGTGCTCCCATGAGAAGCTAACGCTGCATCTGATCTGGCAGGAGGTGGCGCTCAGGCGGTACTGCCAGCAACGGGGAGTGGCTGTAATATAAGTGAAGACTTGCTCGCCGGCCTGCTGCTCACTTCCTGTCGTGTGCCCTGGTTTCTGACCGGCTGGCACCCATCCCTGACCTGGAGTCTGGGGCCCCTGCTCCGTAGCTTGGCGTGTGAGGCGTAGTTCGCCTCTTCTCTGAGCCTCAGTTTCTACATCTGTAAGGTGGAACGATGCTCTCCCTCTCTGCCCCCAAGGCCTAGTGCACCCAACATGAACACCCGTGGGAGACGGAGTGACTCGCCTGGCCCCAAGCACCCGGGGGCTCCCTCACCGTTCCACTCCCGGGTGGAGGTCCTCACGGTCAGCACAGACTCGACTCCGCTGGGCTGCCTCCTCGTGGTGTGAAATCTGTCGTGGATCCTGACCCCGGCAGCCGTTTCCCAGTACGCCTCGTCGCAGTCACTCACGGTGCTGGTGCACGTTATACGAAAGCCCTGACCCTCAGAGACAGCGATCGGGTCTGGCGTCACCATGACCGTGGCTAAAAGAATGCGAACAGGACGAGACCGAACTTACGACAAGCCCAAGGTTCGCCTTTCTGCTGACACCGGTACGTGGGCCCCGTGGTCTCCCCGCGCCGGCGCGAGGTGGGTACCTGGCTGGTGCTGGTCTTGTCTCCTCTCTGGGCTGCTCCTGCTGGCGCTCTGGGCCGTGCTGGCTTCCGTGGCCGGCCACAGGTGCTCTCCCCCAGCCCCTGAGGAGCTGACCTCATCTCCTGATGAACAGCAGGGTGGTGATGAGCTAGCAGGTGCGGTCTCGTGAGCTGTGTGGAAGCACATGCTAGCCGTTACGGGCTAAGAAGTTACAGTGCTTTATGGGACGAGGGAAGCTGGATCGAGACCCTTGCTCCAGTGGCCCAGGGCAATGCCACGTGAGCTAGCCATGTGGCATGATTTCTGGAGTGGAGAAACGAGAGAGAAATGAGTGGATGGAGTGGGGACGGGAGTCAAGACAGCAGGACGAGGCTGTGGGGGAAATGGGAGACCTGGGGGCTCGCAGACCAACCTGACCCCACACTCCTCCCCGGCCCCACTTCTGCCGGGCAGGACGACGCAGGCTCGTCCTTCCCTGCACCTCCTTTCCCACTCTGCTCTCCCCACTTTTAACAAGCCCCCGTGTGACTTCACAACCAAACTCAGCCCTGCTGCCCCTCCCCCAGGACAGCCTCTGTTTTCCCTTACCCAGGGACATGGGCCTCCGTGGAATTAACTAGGGCAACTGTTGCATGGCTACGGAGCCCAGAAAAACGCTCTCACCCAGAGAGGCAGTAAAGTTCACCACGATGCTCCTGCTGCCCCTGGCTCCGAAGTAGCTGAGGAACTCGCAGGTGTAGGTGACCGTGGTCGGGCACTGGACTGTGGTTGCGTTGATGGTGTAGTTGCTGCAGCCCAAGTTCAGATCCGTCTCCGGGTGTCCTGTGGGGACAGAAGCCACCCGATGCGGTCACCGCGGCTGACTCTGGTTCAGTACATCTTGATGGACGTATCCACTAGCAGTCCTCCCTGTCCCCGGCCGTTTGACTCTCAGAGCGGCTCCCTCTCCTCCCGATTCCCCACAGCCACCACACTGCACCACCACAGGTCTCCAAGGTGTCTTGACTGACATGTCCTCCCACTGCACTTCCACTCAGCTACGAAACCTCCAATGACGCTTCTGAGACGTTTCTCTCTCTGTCCACCTGTGACCATTAAGAGGCTGGTAACAACTTGGTGGGATCAGGAAATGCCCAGTTAATCTATAGGGCAGAGGTTTGGTTGTGAGTGATTGATTGACTTGTGGGCCAGCAAATGAGGGAAGAGTATCCCGTCTGGTTATGGGTGGTCCAACCCATAGACTAGTCGCTTAAACTAAATAAAAAGGAAGAAAGAAGGCAGGTTGTTAGAGCTACTTCTCCCAGGAGAGCCTGGGCCTTTGCCAGGGCTCTGGGCAACGGCGGCCTTCTGATTTTGCACGGTCGATCTCCCCGGCAGGTTGCTCCAGCCTCAGGGACTTGCCATCCCCTCTGGACACTGACCCGCACCAGCTGTCCTGCGGCCTCACCGTGGTGTCTACTGTCTCTTGTTTGAGCCGGACCCTCCAGCTCCCACAGAGTGGTCATATTGGACCCTCTCCTCGGCCTTGTAAGCTGTCTTAATAAATCTCATCTATGCATATATCTCTCTATTAATTCTGTTTCCCCAGAAGCCTAACCAACACGCGGCCCGCAGCCACTGGCCCGGGCCTCTACGTACGACCTGCGTGTTGTACACTGTTCCAGCTGGACCTCGACTTTCGCCCTATTTGCTACAGAACCTGATCATTTATTTTTCTACAGCTCAGCTCTGATCATCGGTTAATTTCCTCTCATCTTGCCTATCTTGCCAGTGTGTACACACTAAGACCCCTCCACACCCCTACATACGTGGTGATGGCATCTAGCCACAAGTTAGGTTTAAGCCCTCATCGGATGTCTTCGATGCCCCGTCACTGCATGGAGTCTGCCTCAAGGCCTGTTACAACAACAATCACGCCTGCATGATAGCCCTTCACTTTCCACCCTGCAGGGGGAGATCGGCCCTAGTCTCTTCAAGACCGACTCTCAGCTGGACGTGGTGGCACACCCTGTAATCCCAGTACTTTAGAGGCTGAGGCAGGAGGATCGTGAGTTCAAGGCCAGCCTGGGGTGCACAGCGAGATCCTGGCCAGCCTGGATTGCATAAAGAGGCCCTTTCTTAGAAATCTAAAACAAACAAACAAAAGGACTCCAACAAGTCCAGACACTCTCCTTCTCACTTCACAGAGCCTTGAAATGCTTGGGTTTCTGTGAGAAGTCGGTCGGGCACTTACTTCCAAATGCGTGGGGGACACATTTTGCCAGTGTGCTGCCTCCCGACCTATGAAAACGAGTGCCAAGGGAACCTGTGATGTCTGGAGGAGCAGCTGCAGAGAGCCCGGCGAGGAACACAGGACGCCGGGCCAGGCCGGGTCAGAGCCCAGCAAGGTCCCAGGTGGCCCGTGGCAGGAAGTCCTTTTCTGCGCCTGCCCCTCGGCCTCGGGACCATCTGCAGAGAAGGCGGCCAAGGCGCCTGTGGCACAGACGTCCTGCATCCCGGCCCAGAGGGCAGCCAGGTCTCTCACCGCCCAGCGAGGACAGCCTCCTGGCCAGCACAACAGGAGCTGTGCAAGGCCGCCCCGGCCCCTGCTGCCCGCACGGTGCGGCCCCGAGATGCTTCCCTGTCCTTCCATTCTCAGTTCACACAGGCGCTGCTGCCAAGTGCCGTTCAACAGAAAGACGAGCTCGAGGACACACGGAGCGGAGTCCTTTCCATCTGAGTCACTGGACCTGACCCCGTGTGACTGACTTCTGGCCTTCCTCAGAGCCCAAAGGACCGTGAAAGGTCCTGTAGAATCCCTTCCTGCCATGGAGCCAGCCGTGACAGCACAGCCAGGACTTCCAGGATGCATCAAGACAGCAGCGGAGCGTGTGTGGAGCCGGGAACCGGGAGGACGATGCCGAGGGCGCTCACAGCTGTGTGTCCTCCGCCGTGACGGCCCCTCTAAGCACTCGCGCGTCTTCAGATCACCTTGGTACGCATGCGTGTGGGGTGTTCTGCTCTGTGGTGCTGACCAGTCTGGCGCACACCTCAGGCTCCCCGTCGCCTGGAGTCCCTGAGCGGCCGTGACGCTCCGTCCCCTCCCACCTCCTCCGCCCCCGCGCAGGGCCGCCCCGCGGCCTTACCCGGGACGTGGTCGTGCCCTTCCTGGGTCCACTGCACGGAGCTCCAGTTGGCTCTGCTCGCGCTGCAGCAGCTCAAGGACACGGGGCGGTTTCCACACTCTACCTCCATCGTCTCGTGGGCCAGAATTTCAACGGGTGTGACATTTATGTATCTTGCGTTCCCAAATTCAAAAATGTCCAGTATCAGCTTGCAAGAGTATAGACCTGCAGGACAGACACACATCCACCGGTCAACTGTGAGCAGTTGGGCTTAGACGACTGCCGAGTCACGCCACGGCCTCCGAGTCCAAGCGGCCCCTGGCAGAACACTGAGGGGGGCTGCGCCTGGAAAACACAGATTTCTGATGCCCCGAGGTGGGCAACCGGGAGGTGGACTCACTGTGCCACCAGGGGGTTTTGCTAATAAGAAACAAGATGGCGTTGGAAGAGGTAGGAACCAGAATTGGGAAGAGGAGATTAGAAGTGGGGGAATATTTTTGAAATCTTACTGAACCCTGTGGTAAAACTCAGGATCTCCACAGATAAACCAAGATTTGCGTGTGGACAGTCGACCTGCTGGTGGAGAGGAGACACGGCCCTGGAGACTCTGGCTTACCACGGGGTTAGGTCCTAGACCTCGGCCAGCCCATGAGCGTCTCCGAAGACGAGGACCTCTGCCCGGTGGCTGCTTTGGAGGCAGGGGTGCCCAGGGAGGGGCTGCGGCGGAGCTAAGGGAAAGCTGTGGAGGGGAGGGCGCCCCTCACAGTAAGATGTATTTTAAATTCTAGTTTAACTTTATTATGGTGCTGCGGATAGGGCCCAGGGCCTCCATACTGAATTATATTTCGTAGCCCATACTTTTAGGTTTAATTGTGAGAGCGAATGTCGTGAAGTTGATAAATTGCTCAAGATGAGCCCGACCTTGCGATCCCTCCTGCCTCAGCCTCCCAGAGCGCTGGGGTATCAGGCCGGAGCCCCCAGGACTCAGCTTAAACTATACACTTTTGATATGTGCAGTTTATTTTCTGAAAATTCCATCTCAGCCAAAGCTCCTTTAAACGTTTTAGAATTTAATCAGAGTTAATGAAAATCGCATGTATAAAATAAGAATCAGTAAATTGATTTAAAGGCAACGAGAAACGAAGGCTGCGAGGTGAGCGTGCCGGATGGCGAGTTTGTGGGGGACCCTGTCCCGAGCCCCACGTCTGCGCCCTCACCGGAGTCCTGAGCGGTGACGTTGGTGATGGTAAGGCGTGACACTGAGGTGAGGTTGTGCTGCAATGTGTTCTGGATGGAGACCTTGCTGTCGTTCTGCAGGAGGGAGTGCCCTTCCCCAAAAAACCAGGACATATTGGGGGACAGGACGTCATTCTCACACTCCAGCACCACCGTGTCCCCTTCCAAGATGACCTCCGGGGTGACGGTGAACTTGGTTTCATCTGGAAATACAAAGAAAAGACGTTGGGACCACCAAGCAGACAAACACACGAGACGGATCTCACTGGGCACCACCACCAGGGACGTGCGGGGTCCTGGGGCAGTGGTAGTGTTGCGGGAGGAGATAGCCCAGCTCCTGAGGGACTCCTCGGCATAGGAGGGCTCCAGTGGGGTCTCTGCAGCGCACAGCCCCTCAGGGCAGCGATGGAGATCCTGGATTGTGTCAAAAAGCTGTTCTCGGTGTTTCAGGGAACTCAGTAGGAAGTCACCCACCGGCACCCCCCTGCTCCCCCCAGAGCGCACAGTGCAGTCACTCACTGCTGGCCACGCCCTGGAAGGAGCCCTCGTCCAGGCGGTAGGTCTGGTTGAGGCTCTGCTGCACGTGCTCGTTGGCTCTCTGGATGTGTCCCGGCGACAGGGTGGTGGTCTTGACCTCGTAGTTCACGACGACGCTCCCGTTGCTGGAGAGATATCGCAGCTCAGGAAGGGGGAACCCAAGCGGCTAGAAGGCCCTAGATCCTTGTGGTTCAGTAGCATGAGGAAACAAAATAGGGGAACCATCTGGGGTTGCTGTCTTCTTGGGAGCCCCGAGTCAACCTGCCTTTCAGACCCAAGCCTGCGGCAGGCCAACACACCCACACGTCTGCAGGCAGAGGAGATGCTACATAGGTTTCAGTTGTGTGTGTGTGTGAGCACACGAGCACACGTGTGCATGAGCCTAGGGCATTCACACTAAACCCAGATCATTTTTTTAAAAGGTTTTTCAAGGCAAGATCCTGTTAAATGGCTCAGGCTGGACATAAGATCCTCCCGCCTCAGCCTCTGAGAGTGCTGGAATTACAGACCGGTGCCACCAGACTCGGCTCTAAATGTCAGAGGAGTTGCCAGACAGGTTATCTGTGAATCAAGTCCCCTGGGCAGGTCGGGGTGCACAGAGTGAACACACCGATTTCTCTCTGTGGACCCTGAAGTTGCACACAGACTCCTCCGGTGTTCCTGTCCCCTCTGTCCTCCCCCACTGCAGCCTGGAGTCATCTCACCAGCCCAGCTGTGCCCGCTGAGCCCCCCGCCTGCCCCTGCTGAGGAGGCCGGCCTCCCTCCTCACACTGGCCTCTGACGCCGGGCAGAAGTGAACGAATTCTAGCATCTTACGTGAACCCTGTCACGGCCGCGGATTTGAAGCCCGGTAAAATCCTGTAGCCTTCCCAGAACTGGAGAGAGAAGAGGGGGACGCGTGTCAGGGGCTGGCGGCGGCCACTGGAGAAACCACGCAGGCTTAGCACCCTGGCTAAACTTTCCTTCCTTCCTTCTTTCTTTCTTTCTTTCTTTCATGGGAGTTGAAGCTGGGACCTTCATACTGAATTATAGATTCAGCCCTATTTTCACTTTCATATATTGTTTTTGAGATAGGGTCTTTCTAAGCTGCTATGCTGCCCATGCGAGGATCCAGCTTGCAATCTTCCTGCCTCAGCCTCTCCTGTGAGCTGAGATTGCAGACATGAGCCCCTCAGGCCTCTCAGGAGCGCACTCCGGCCGGACACGGTCGCTGTGCTCCGTAGGTGCCGGGTCTGCGGCAGTCCTGAAGCCCTTACTAATCCCACCAGGCTCTGGGGGCTGCAATGGCTGAGCTAGGTGGCTTTGGGGCAGTGGCTCCTCCGAATACCCAGCCCCCAGGAGAAGCCACTCGGCCCAAGTCTCCTCCCAGGGCAGCTGCAGGGGACGGTAGACCAGTGGGCCCATGGGGAGGAGGTTGCCCCACTTTCCTGAGATGGAAATGCCCCTCCTGCTGGGCTGAATCCTGACGCGCCAGCTACGCAGAGCAGATCTGACCAGGCTCAGTGCCTTCTCCCCACCCCCCAACCTTGTGCCATCTCTGGGATGACAGAGGCTGCCGGGCCACCAGGACTTACGGGTAGCATTGGCTCAGCCCCCCACAGGCCTCCGCTCCCTGCATGGGGAAGCTCCACTCTGGGGTGTTCACGGAAGCCAGGTATTTGGGTTTAGCCTTCCCGCCCTCTTCCCACCGTGCACTGTGCCCCCACGGCCCTCCCACACTCCTCCACAATGTGGTCCCACACTGGACTAAACCAGCACCTGCCTCAGCAGCATCCAGACCCACACAGGGAGTTGAGAATCTCTTTTCCAGGGACCCACAAAGATCACAGGTCACAAAGCAACACAGACTCTGGTGCCACCCTAGGCATGGCACAAGAGCACGTGGCAGCCACCAGCACCCGAGGCCTGGGCTCTGTTTTCATGCAGGTGAGTTTGAACACCTGAGCACGGAGGCCCATGAGCTCAGGTGTGAGTGGTCAGTCCCTCTGCGCCCCCACTTGGACAGCTCTGCCCAGGAGACCGGGCGATTTTGCTTATGAGGGGTGGAGAGGGCTCCTAGGGTGACGGGCTCTGAGGGGGGGTCTCATCAGAACCACTTGTGCCCCGTGGAGATGCCCTACTACGAGTCCAGGGGAAATGGCACACTGCCCCTCCAAACTCCAATCTGAGCATTGCTTAACAGTCCATCCCAGGTAGAAATGAGTGACTTCAAATCCACCTTTATGCACACTTTGACCCAAGCAGGCTGCCTGGCGAGAGTGGGTCAGCCCAAGTCCTGAGGAGGGAGGGGGCCAGGACCTACCGCTCTTTCCAAGTCGCTCTTGTAGGACCGATACAGGGCAGAGGACGTGTTCCGGAGGTCCTCCTGAAACCCCACGTTTAGCCTGACCTTCATCTTCAGGGTCACTCCTGGTGGAAAATATTGGCAAGTGGTTAAAAAAATGTAAGTGTCTGAAGAGAAACATTCGCCTTGGCTGAAACTGAATAGCCACTCAACACACACTCAGCGAGCAGCCGCTTACCTCCTGGGAGCTGGCAGAAAGGGCCCCGGGGAGGAAGTCCGCTAAGGCAGCTGCAGTGGGGCCCGGAGGGGACACCGCCACGTTCCGGACACGTGGGGCTCTGCAGGCAGCTCTCCCGCGGCCACTCGTAGCCTGGCTCACACGAGCACCGCAGCTCACCGCCCGTGGGTCTGCATACTGTCACCGGACAGGGGAGCGAGGGGAGAGAAGGGGTCACCAGGGGGCACTGTGGCCGGCAGGGTCTGTGTGTGCAGGAAGCCCAGCCCGACTCCACAGCGCCCTCCAGAGGCTCCCTAGGACGCACACGTGTCCTGCATGTGCGCGCACATTGCCACGCCCTCAGAGGGCATGGGAGGGCCGGTGGCTGTGGTTATCGAGTCTCTAATGACACCTGGCTCGTCCTTTGGACATGGGAGGGTGGCAGCCAGCCTGGGTCTCGGTGCTCACACTACGTGAGACAGCTTCTTATGCTGGGGCTGCCCAAGGTCGTGCGGTTATTCTGGGCTGGAAGGAGCCCGCACATCCCACGGGTTCCCGGGACCCAGTGCTGGGTGCCAGCAGGCTGGAGTGGGCTGAACACATCCGTGTGACGGGGCGGGTGGCCAACAAGAGCCCCCCCACAACAGCCTGTCGCTGCCCTGACGCCCTACTGAGGGGGTCATTTCTGTTTTGTTCTCATCTGAAAGGAAGGAGGGGTGCAGGTATGGGCCGAGTACTTGAAGGATTTCTGACTCCTGTCCACTCTGTGACCAACCCCACACCTCCTGCCACGTTCCCAGGACTCCCTGGTCCCCTTACTCACAATGTCTGCCCTTAAACACCCTCATTTTTGCTTACTATTATCAAAGCTGTTCTCCTGAAAGGTCTGTAAACCGAGCATTATCACCGAAGGCTGGCGGGAGCCCTGGGGACGCGGGGATGGCGGCCTGGAGGTTCTTGGACCTTGGTGGCGCTGTCAGTGGGTCTGACGCACCTGCCCGTTGGCCTCTGGGAGCCCTGTTCTCCCCTTCTGCTCCCTGTCCCGGGACCCACAAGCCTCCGTTCCTCCTGCCATATTGAAGCGTCTGCCCTACTAGCTCTCCCTCAGCCGGACATTCCAGGAGACTCACCGCTTCCAGGGTGAAAGGCCAGCTTTTCTGGAAGGAGAAATTAAACGTCCCAGAGGTGATTGGGTTTTACAGGAGAAACTTGGAAATCACCACAGCTGCCTCTAGCGGAGAGGGACAGCCCGAGGGGCGTGTGTCACCATGGTCATGTCAGCAGGAGCAATGCCACGTCACACGCAAACCTCCCAGCTGCCACGGGAAACCACAGCTGTTCGACGAAAACACTCTAACTGCAGAAACGCTTTCCTTATCTGATACTTTTTGTTGGTTTGTTTACTTGTGAGATTTGCCTTCAAGCACCACATAGATACCAACCCTCCCCATGAGAAAAAAATAAGACTTGGGGGGAAAAATGCCCTACAAATCTGCAGCATAGTTAATGCCCCTACAATTAGCAGAGGGTCTGTGTGAGGGGGCAGGGCGGGGTGCACCCTCTGTGGGTCCCACGGGGCTCCGTGAGGCGCTGTGCAGGGAATGAGCTCACCTGGGAAGCAGCGCTGGCCCCCCACAGCACATCCACCTGGCACCAAAGGCAAAACCTCTAGCTCAAGGGCATGAATGCATGAATGCTGCTGCTGGCAGGAGAGGACACCCACGGGGACTGTGGGGGAATGGCGGGGTGACACAGGGAGCACCTGTCAGGTCCAGGGACCGTGTGCACTGAGTCATAAGTTAAAACACACAGGCTGACTATCGAAGCCCCGGGATTCCAAAAGAATTTGAAAAATGTGAGATTTCTTTGTGACTCTAATTCCAAATAATACAGCATCTTTTTAAGCTTTCTGGTTTTCAAAAGGCTCCCGCTGTAGGACAGAGGGCCGCCCCGGACACAGCTGCCGTGGGAAACTGCCTTTGGGGTGTCCTCTGACACACGCCCCAAAGTCCTGGTGCTGCCTGGCCTCTGCCCCAGACGTGTGCCTCCTCCTGCCTCCTGATCTGTGGTGCCAGCAGGAGGGGACGGCACCACACCTGGCATCCTGATCCCTTGCTACACTGATTGCTGGATCTTGGGACACTGTGTGACATCCATCAAAGACACCACCAAGCAAACCTCTGGTCACCATTTAAATAAGGAAATGGGTCTGGCTACACTTGACCACGGAGGATCACCCTGGAGCTGTCAAGACATTCACAGGGGCTGGAGGAATGGCTCAGCGGTTAAAGCGCTTGAGCAAGCGCTAAGCCAAGCACTAAGTACCCGAGTTCGACTCCCCAGCACCACATAAGCTGGGCGTGGTGGCGCACGCCTGTAATCCCAGCCCTCGGGAGGCTGAGACAGGAGGATCGCCGTGAGTCCAAGGCCAGCCTGGGCTCTGAAGTGAATTCAAGACCAGCCTGGACCACAGAGCAAGACCCTGTCTCAAATAAAAAAAAAAGGTACTCAACAGGCCATGGCGTCCCGCCTGGCCCGCCAAGCACAGTACGCTCTATGGCTAACAGTGGGGACCGCGCCCGCCTCTCTCCCACAATGCCCCAGCGTCGCCCAAGCCCTGCTCACCCGTAGTCACGTCCACGCTCAGAATGTCGGGAGCTGGGTTGGTGCCGTTTCTTTCGATTGGAAAATGAAGGCTGTTCAGCTGGGCTTTGAGCGAGTCCAGGAAGGAAGCGTTCTCAAATCCGACCTCGACGTCCACCACGTACTCTCCTGACACTGGGCCCCTTGGGGGCACTGCAATGACAGCAAGGGTGAGGACTATGGCGGGCGCCAAGGTGCTGGGCACACCACCGCGAGGACTTCCAATGGCCTGGCCTGGTGGTGCCGCCCCTAATCCCAGTGCTTTGGGAGGCTGAGACAGGAGGATCACAATTTCGAGCCCGTTTACTGGGGTACTTAGCAACTTAGCTGAATGCCATCGCACGATCAGAACTAAAACCGGGCAGGGCTGAAGCTCAGAGTGAAGAGCCCTCCCGAGAAAAAGGGGGGCTGGTTTGGGCCACGAACTGTGGCCCCCAACCTTGGTGTTGGGGTCTAGGAGCACTGTGTGGGGACCGCACCTCGGTGGAGAGGCGGGAAGCAGCGAACCCACAGGTGGCTCCCGGAAGACAGACAGGCCAGGCCGTGGCCCGTGGTTCTTGACACTTCCCAGGGATGCACACACGTGTGGAGCCCTGTGTGGCGTGGAGACGGGAAGGCTGTCCCGCTACTCCCTGGGCTCCAGGTCACTCTTACTCCCCTGGAGCTCCAGGGCCCAGAACACAGTAGGTGTCCAGCAGAAAGACAGCGAACCAGAGGCCAAACCAAAAGGATTTCTCCATTGCTCGTCCGAATGGTCTCCAGGCCGCCGGTGGCTAGCGTCCTAGATGTGCCTGTCCCCTGCACAGACCCCTCCAGGAGGCCAGCTGTGCCTGGCATGCCCAGGCGATCCAAGATTTATCCTCATCTAGGCCCTCTGTTGTCTCAGCCCAGGCCAGGCACCATCTCCTCATGCCCAGCCCATTCCTCTGGCCTGGAGCCTACCATACCATGGGCACGTGCCCACTCGATTCTTACTGAACCTGCCGTAGGTCCGTGTCTCGGCACCATGGGAGCCGCCATCCCAGGTGTGGCTGGGACAGACACCTACGGTGGCAGAAGTCTCAGGCCCAGGAATTAAGAAACGTGGCAGGATGTTTCTCCACCCAGGGGCACTGAGAATATATTCAAATAGGAAAAATATTTATGCAAAACTATTACTTTAAAATGTAAGTTAAATCTGCAAATATGCTATATGGAGAGGAAATCATTAATTTTCTATGTCAGCTTTTTTTTTCTCTCTCTCTCAATAGTAATGGGGACAAGAGTCCAGAGCTCTCACGCTGAAATTTATTTTGTGACAGCGTCTTGCTAAGTCACTGAATTGTCCCAGTCTGGGCTGGAACCTGTGTTTCTCCTATCCCACCCTCTCAGAGAGGCGTCTGCCACTGGGCCTGACTTTTGTGCCCGCTTTCTAAAAGAAAAGAATTCTCCCAAGACGTTGTAAAATTTGCTTTAAATATCCCACGCCTGAGGATATGACACCCTCTAAGGCAGTTCCTCTTGGGAGCCCCACACTTGTAGGGTGTTGACTGTTAGGTTTGCGTCCTCAGAGGGCTGTAAGATGTGTCTCTCTCAGGACACCAGTCCTCGGGAGAACTACTTCGTTTTTGGTATCAACATGCTGTAATCAACTCAAATTATATATATAAAAAATTCTGGGCAGATTGTTTAGGGATACAATTGATAATCTATTTCCCCTCTAGAAAGCTGCATATCCAGGAAAAGTAAAGTGGTTTTCAAAATTGAGGCAGAACCTCGGTCAGCCCTGACCCCAGGCCGGCATCCGGTTGCCGCCTCCCTGAGATTGTCCATCATCCTGCGGTAGCAGCAACCCTCCAGGAAGGCCTACCAGAGGGCCTGCATGTGTGCGGTTCTAGCTCTGGACGCACGGCGTCGCCACCCCTGGGGGCACTGAGAGAGGACAGCTGCCGGGGCCCTCAAGGCCTGTCTTTCCTGGAACCCCCCCCCCCCGCCGGGGGATTCACAGGCTCTGGGTCCTCGGCCAAGCCCAGGCTGCATTCCTCTGGCTGCAGAAACAGGATTTCCCAGATGGCAGCTGCTCTCAGGATGGGAGAGGCCAGGAACAGCCCGGTAGGACCCAGCACAGCACCCAGGCCAGCCTGAGGGGCTCTTAGTTCCAGACCCTGCCTCCCAGTCTCCTGTCCAGCAGGGGTGGCTTGGAAAGCACGTGGCTTTCATGGAGGTCACCGTGCCCTGTGAGAACCACCAAGGTTTTGCAAGGATCATCACAGGGCTGAGCCAGCAGCACGAAGTCTGATCTTTGGTGAGTTCCAGCCCATGGGATCCACGGAGTCCATGAGATTCGGGGGTCCACAAGCTCCCTGGGGTCCACAGGGTCTGCAGAGTCCCCAGGGTCCACCGGTTCCCTGGTGTTGATAGAGGCCATGGGATTTGTGGCTTCACAGGGTCCGTGCGGCTCACGGACAGCTGCTAGTTTGACATCAGTCCCTACGGTCCTCTCTCCCTCATCCCCCTGCTCCCTCTTCAGTACCTTCTGGGGGTGTCATTCATGGTCAGCCAGAGTGTCACCTCATCCCAAGACATTGGTGGTGATGGGGACCTTTAACAGCAGAGGAGATTCTTCCCCTTACATGCTGCCCATTCTATAGTGCAGCGATCAGGGGGCCCGACTTGTCCCTGGATGGGATCCATTTCCTTGCCCCAGCTCTGAGAAATGACCACCCACACCTACGTGGACACAGAGGGAGGGAGGGAGGGAGAGAGAGAGAGAGAGAGAGAGAGAGAGAGAGAGAGAGAGAGAGAGAGGTGCTGGCGTTTTCCAGGCGAACTCCATCCGAATCTTCACAGGTTAGGCCCATAAATCCGTATTTTTTTTTTTTTTTTGAGATTCCTCCTAATACCCCTGACCATCAGGTAGAGTGGGGACCTGTCCCTGCAATCTGAATGCAGATTTCAAGAAAGGAACCAGGGATGGCCACGCCAGCGCCTAAACCTGGCTCTGCCTTCCCCCTGGCTTGGGTTTTCTCCGCGGCTGCGGCGGCTCCGGTGGCTGAGGCCCGCCGTCAGAGTGTCCGGCTCCGCTCTCCGCTGTCCCCTCTGGGAGCTCATCCCTCCTCTCCCCCTGCTCCTCCTGCTCATCCCTCCCTCCTGCGACACCGGGGAATCGAAGGTGGTCACTGTGGAAGCAGAAGCACCAGCATTGCTTCGTCTGCCTAAGGGCTGAGCGCAAGTTTCCTCATTCTGCAGGTAAAAAACTAAGATCCGAAGAGCCGGAGCCCCTGATCCCCTGCGTCAGAGCTGGCACTTGAAGGAAATGCTTTCCTGACCCCGAAGTCTGTTCCCTTTTGCCCACTCGTTGGACCAGCTCAGGCGGGAAGAGACAGCGAGTGGGGTCATTTTGCTGCCACACACAGACAGGTGTTTCCGTTGAAGGTGTGTGCATAGAAAACTAATTTTTTTTCCTAAAGTCCGTTTAAAAATAAAGCCAAGTCCAAAAGCAAAATTATTAACAAAGAGAGGAATCGTGAGAGGTGTTGCTCCGCTCTGTTGGGCAGCGACAATGTCTCAGAGACCCTGGCTCTGGAGGGCGACCTCAGGAGGTCCTGCCCCCCCCCCCACAGCTGCTTTTCGGGGTCCCCCCCTGTCCAGGGACAGAGCCTGGCTCCCTGTCTTAGGCTGGAGGACTGCAAAGGAGACCCAGGAAGCCAGTGGGTGGGGCACAATGACCTTTCTAAAGCAGCAGTTTCGAATGGAATGAGGGACAGACAGCAGGAAGTGGCCTGGAGGACGCGGTCGTCCTCTGAGAAGAGCCGGAAACTCCTCCTGCTGCTGCTGTCTGGGGAATGTGGGCCGTCACTCTCAGGCCTGGGGTCTTCCAGACCCTGAGACAGTACGGGGACCCCTGGGCAGTACCTGTGGTGCGCAGGAGGGAGGCTCAGTGACCAGGTGACCATGGGGCTGAACCAGAGGCCTGTCCTGCTCAGGCCCCCTGAGCCAGGCTGAGGGCCAGTCAGGAATGCCAGCCCACCCCTTCAATCGGAGGATCTGAGGGCCTGGGAAAGTGGTGCCCCGTGTCCTGCCCAGACTGGACGGAGCTGGCCTACGCCCGTGTCTCACGCTGACTCAAAGCCACCTGCTCCTGATGGCCCGTTCCCTTCACCTCTGTTGTTCGTCTGGACTTTCTGGCTCAGGATGCCCTGGGTGGAAGGTGGCAAATTCCAGACGTCACCAAGGAGGCCTATCGCGGGCACGGACCCATCAGGATGTCCCCTCCTCGTTCTCACAGTCACTGCCAGCCTCTCAGCACTTATCTTCAAGGGACGTTTCTGGAAAGTTGGCCACAAACTACAACAGACAGCAGTCCTGGGTCTTAATACACATTGTTTAAGCAGACAAGACCAGGCCTGCCCGGCCACGCTGACGGACACGCGTGTCGGGATCAAAGCCTACGCAGGGCCCGCAGATCCATGCCCCTTAGCCAAGCCCGGTGGCACAAGTCTGCAGCCTCCGCTCTGTGGAAAACTAGGCAGGGGGATTTGAAGTTCAAGCCCAACCTGAGAAATTTAGCAGTTTAGTGAGACCCTGTCTCAAAACCAGAAATAAAATTGGGCAGGGAATGTAACTGGCTCTGGGCTTGATCCTCTCCCCTCAGTACCACACACACGCACACACACACACACACACACACGGCTGCTGACTGGCCAAGGGGAAAGAACTGGGTGTCCTTGGCTGAAAGGCAGAACACTCGTGACTGTCCTTCTCTAGGATCCCTAGAGCAAGCCAACACCAGAAGGCGCCATCTTGGGTTTTCTCTTGGTGCCCTCAAAGAGTGGCTGTCATTACTGGACACTGCCCAGCAGACCGGCCCCAGGACCCTGTGCTTCCTTACACGTTAGGAAGGTCTGCACCCAGGTAAGTCCAGCCATGGCTCAGCCAGCAGGTGTGGGGGTGGGCAGTGGCAGGGAGACAACACGGGCCACAGAATGAGGGCACGTGATGTCTGGGGTGGATCTCGGTTCCAACGGCCAACCATGGGCCCGAGCCGCCAAGCCTGTCCCTCATCTGGGGCTCTCTCCAGTGGAATGAGACGCACCCGCCAGTCCACACAGAGCCTGTGGGTGTGGACACTGGAGAGGGCACTGTGTGGAATGCCTTTCCCTCTGGGCATCACCTGTGTCCGTTGTGGATGAGGGGTCCGCTCTCTGAAGCGCTGCTGTGAATGAGCCAGGGCCCCGTGGGCAGCCCTAGCCCAGGGTCTGGCATCTGGAGGCAGCAGAGAGAGCTATGGGATTGAAGTGTGATATTGTATCCCAAAGCATGCTGGTCAGCCAAGGACAACCACCACTTTTCCAATCGGTTCTCGCCATTGAGGTGGTTAAATATTCAGAAAAGAGGAAAACTAGACATTTTCTGAAAAAGCACAATGCATCCAACCTTCAGGGTCCAGTCTAAAGCTATACCCATACACCAGCCAGAGACCCGGAGCCTGCACCTCCCCCGCAGTCCTTCTACCTGCTCAGAGTTCAAGGGCTTTGTGGTGTCACAGGACGGTCACAACCCCAAAAAACCAAAACTGTGCTCCGTGGTGGTTACTGGACCCAGATCCCAAAGTGCTAGCTGCCCAGGCTGCAGACAGGCCAGGATCCCACTCCAGGGGCCAGCAGCCTGGCTCGGAGATCTCGCTCAGGCCAGAGGGTATAAAGGCCACACGGTCCCGTGCCAGATGCAGAATCCCGGACCCCTCTGTGCCCTGGAGTCTGCCAAGGCAGCTCCCTCTGAACGAAGCCAGAGAAAAAGAGGGGGGCCCAGATCACTCTTCCTACCGTGCTCAGAGGCCCCGAGCAAACAAAGGACCTGAAGGTGGCACTGGTGCCACTTGTAAGCAGCGAGAACGCCCCGTCCGCCCCGGGATCACCAGAAGCCCACACGTCGAGCTTATCTGCAAACCTTGTAGAAGCTCACTTCCCTCTAATGTGGGTCTCCCCCGAGCCTGCCAGGGTCACGGGCACCACGGGGCTCCTTCTCCCCGTCACTGGCACACCTGGATGCAAGCCCCTGTGCTCTGAGTCAGACTGTCCCGAGCCAGCATTCCCACTGCACAGCCAGAGCCCTGTCCAGACCACGGAGACGCCCAGCTGGCCCCAGGCCCTGATGTCTTCATCTCAGTGGCTCAGCCATGACCACTGGGGTCCTTTCCACTTGGGGTGGCTTTCTGCGGTGACTTCTCTGCCAGCCTTCTAGCTGATCTAGTCCCACCGCTGCTGCTGCTGCTAGCACCCAGTGTGAGCTCTCGAGTGGCTGCCCTCAGGCACCCACGCGTGACACCCTTACCCAGTCGCCCCCCACTTCCCTGCGTGTCGGGACCTTCTCGGGTGCTACCTCCTGCGCTGTGACACCAGGCCGTGGCCTCCCAGGGTCATTGGAAGCACCGTACCAGGGATGGCAGGGCCTCGTAAGGGCAGGACCATCTTTGTAAGCAAACCAACTGGCTCTGTTTGTAAATTTTAAAACACTAGTAAAAGAAGGAAACAGATAATGCCCTGACAATCCCTTCACATTTCTGAGGTTTTATGCACTTGACCTGCCTTGATCCCCTCTGTGGTTCTGCAGCCGGTTAACTCAGGTGTGTCACTGTGCGTGGGGCTAGCGACTCTTGGCCTACGACTCCTCCCCTCCCTCTCCGGTCCAGGCTGGTCCTGAACTCACTGTGGAGCCCAGGCTGCCCTCAAACTCACAGCAATCCTCCTGCCTCAGCCTCCCGAGTGCTGGGATTACGGGTGTGGGCCGCGAGGCCAGACTACTTTTTACGTGGCACTGGGGAATCGAGTCCAGAGCCTGTGCAAGCTAGGCAAGCACTTTCACTCTTTTGTCCCCTGTGTGTCATGAAAGCTGCGGGCGGGAGGTGCTGGGGGACCGGGAAAGGGAGTCCACTCTGAGGACCCCCGCCCTCACGTGCGACCCGCCACGTGGGGCCCAGACCCGCCCAGGGCCCCGGGGCTCCTTCTCCCCCTCCTTCCTGGAGGGCGGGGCTCTTGGCTGGGACGCACGCCCGGCCACCTGGGGCCGGCACCCTGGCCTCCCGGTCTCTGTCTCTCTGGTCCCCGGGCTCCTCTCCAGTGCTGGGGACTGAGCTCTAGACACCAGGCCCGTGGGCGTGCTGGGAAGGTGCTCACTCCCCACGCCGCTCCCGGCCTGGCACGGCCTGGCCTTGGCCGGGTCTCCCTCGAGCGTCTTCCCTGGCACCCAGGCCGGCTCCGGGCAGACTGCTCAGCAGCACTCGGGGACACTGTTTAGCAGTCCCGGGCACAAGGGGGTCGCCTGGACGAGCTTTCCTGACCATTTGCCATCCAGGTTGTTTCTAGTGACCGGGCGCCTGGAAACTCTTGGAATGCCGCTTCCTTGGATGTGGAAGTGGTTTCCTTTCCCAGGCGTGCCCCCACCCCTGCCCTCCTCCGTCCTCACTGTGGGCCACGAGGAGCGGGGAGACTTCCTGAGCCCCAAGGAAGGAGGTGCGAGCCGGGCTGGGGACTCTCCTACGGCCGCCCGATTCAAAGCGTGAGGAAAGGCTCTGAGGCCCTGGAGGGGCTCGGGCCCGCACTGCACTGCCAGTCACACGGGACAGGGGGCGCGGGGTCATCAGCGTGGGGTCACAGTGCTCGCCTACAGCACAGCTTGCACCGTGGGCTCCAGCCGCTCAGGGAAGGAGGGAGGCAGGGCAGTGGGTCCACTGGGTCACCAGGGATTGGGGACAGAAAGGGAAGAAAGGGGAGAAAAGAGGGGAGGGGAGGGGAAGCATGCCAGGAGGACAAGCCACCACCCGAGTGAACCTCTGTTCTTCGTAAGCCCCTGGTCCCAGGGGCCCTGCGACGGCAACCGACAGTGGACGGGAGTGGCCACCGCGCCCTGCCGGCCCTGACCTCCCAAAGGCCGAGCCCTGTTCTTCCCGGGCTGTTTCCCTGGGCACCTTGGCGTGGGGCTCGAAGGAGAGGGTCTGAGCTGAGTAGCTGGCAAATCCTCAGCGTCGAGTGCGGGAGCGGGGAGGGGGTCCAGAGCAGGAAGGAGGGAGGGGAGAGGCTCTGGGCCTGGGGGGACAGGCCTCCCGGGTGCCGGTCCTTACTAAAGGGGCCCCACGGGGCTCACTCACCAGCCCGACGCGCCCGCAGCAGCTCCGCTCCGGCCAGGGCCTGCCCCCGGGGGACCTGGAAGGACATTGGCGAAGGTCGGGGCCCGGACAGAAGCCCTCGCCACCGCCCCGCGCCCACCCGAGCGCCAGGTGCAGTCCTCTCTGGGTGCAGCCCGGGGAGGTGATTGCCACAAACCGGGCTCTGGGCCTGCGGTTCCTGCAGCCCAAGCCCCGTCCCCCAAGACGAGCCGGGACGTTCCAAGCTTGCGCTCCGCTGGGACACGAACCCTGCCCTGTCCCGTAGCTCCCTGCGCATGCTGGGAAATAGCCTTTTCCTCTTCCACCCCTGCCGGGCTCTGTGGTGGAGCCTGAGTCGGCTCCGGAGCCAGCTGGGTGGATCTGGGGACTGGCGTTCAGCCGGCCGCACTTTTCCGTGTAGTAGAAGCCAAGACGTGCCGAGTGCATGCCACGGTTTTAGGAGCTAAGGGAACTACAAAATAGCATGTGGCGAGCCCTGAACACGCAGTGGCCAGATGCCAGGACTGCAGGCGCCGAGTTCGAATCCTAGCCTCACGGCAGAATGGCTGAGCCCCTCGGCCGCTCGGAGCCGCAATCCTCTCCGACGCACTGAGCTTGCCCTATGAGGTTATCGTACAGAACACGATTGGTGCTTGTCCGGAGCTGAGACGGTTTGGCCACTTCTGGGGTGCCAGTCGCTGGCCCGCACGTGGCCACCGGCGCCTCTCCGTGGCCTGTCGTCCTTCATGGTGCAGAAGGAACAACTGTGATCCGCCCACCCGGCTCCCTGGTCCGGGTGACATCCGCCACACTGCGTCACTTTCTGTTTATCCCGCGACAGCCACACACACCCATGGTCTAGCGTGTAGCCCACACTGCAGCCAGGGCACTGGAGGGCGTGGGTGCGATTCGCTGATGAGAACACCCGCGGGCAGTGAACCATGCAGCCCGGAGCAGCAGCGTCAGGACTCAAACTCGGCTCTCCCGGCGCCCCTCCACCCGCCGGGAGATCCCGGAAAGCAGGGCGCCCGGTGCACCTGCCCCTTCACCCGGCCCTGGCCCTCTGCTGCCTCTCCTCCCCTCCCTCCCTCCCTGCTGGGCCGCGCCTGCCTTCCTGGGGTCACCGGCTGGGGAAAGCAAGTCCTGGAAGTTCCCAGGACCCGCCGAGCCGAGCGCGGCCTCCGGGCTCCCGAGCCTCATCACCGGCGGCTGCTGGCTGCACCTGTTCCAGCAGGTGAGTCCAACCTGCAGCTCACACAGCTTTTCCCCTTGATTTTTTGTATGTTACACTAAAACATTTTAAAAGAGAGTTTTAGCCCTGACCTGTGAACCGCTAGCTGTGTTCTGTGTTTCATGGGGGGCCCAAGACAGTTCCTACTTACTCAGAAAGCAAAGGCCAAAAGCCCCCTGCTGGCTGGCCACCGGCTGGGCACCTCTGGGAGAGGACCCTAAATCCACAGGGCTTAAGCTGCACAGCCGGTTGTCCCCAGGGCTGGTCCCAGCCTGCTGGGCTCCAGGCCCAGGGGAGAAAGGCTCTTGCCACAGGCACATTCTTGCCTCGACCTCCTGGGGCCAAGGGCGGGAGGGGTGGCCCAGGAGGCTTCCCTGTCTGCGTCCTCCTCCTGGACGCCGATTCCAGCCCAGGGGAGGGGACCTCAAGGGTGGCCTTGGGCGGCCGGCCCGCAGTTGGTCTGGGAAGGAACAGAAAACTGTCTTCTTTCTTTCTTCCTTTTAAAATAAATTTTATCTCACTCTGTACTTTTCCTGTGAATATTTTTTCTGGTTGGGACTTGGCAACTTAGCATGCCCCACCCCTTTGTGGTAACAGGGAACCCAGGACTTTCACACTGAGCTACATCCTCAGCCCTTCATAAACTTTTTATTCTGAGAGGGAGTTCCACCAGGTTGCTACGTTGCCAGGCTGGGCTTGAACTTGGAACTCTCCCGCCTCAGCCTCCCAGAGTGCTGGGATTACACCCCATACACCAGCATCCCCTGACTCTGACCGACATAACCTCTACGTGGTGGCCCATCCTTGGGTAACTAATCGGCCACATGAAGAGCCGTGAATCTTTAGACAGGTGGCCAGGAACTTGGGCAAAATGCTGTTTCTACACTCCTGTCCTTTCCTGCCTCTGCTTCCAGGGGAGAACTGAGCCACAGGCACCCCAGGGACACTGCAGTGCTGAGCCCGGGTCCTGCGGGCCTGAGGCCACGGGGACCGCCATGTCACCCCCACTTGAGGGAGTGGGAGCCTCTGCTGCTCGCCCTTCCTGTGCCCTTCGGGGTGCTGGGTCAAAATCTGGAGGGAGTCAGGTCTCCCGGGGCGGCCCCCTGCTGTGCCGTGGGTCCCTGGGACCCACATAGCACCCAGTTGGTGGCCCCTCTGCCAGTGTTGGGTGGACGCCCGGGAGGATCTGAGCCACACGGCTGCCCTGTCCTGCCAAGAGGGGACTTCCTGAGACAGGCCGCCCGTTCTAGGAAGCACTCCCCTTTCGGGCACGGCACCCACCCAAGTACTGGAGTAGAGGGTGCAGGGGTAGTTCTGGGTGGGGGACGCTGCTGTGTATGGCAAAGAACCCTCCAGGACGGGCCAGCTGTCCCAAATCCCCGCCTCCCCCTCCAGCCCTGCGCCACCCAGCTCTGCCCCTGGCTCCACAGCACCCCCCACGACCTCAGCAGGGTTCCTCCTGTGATGGGCTCCCTAGGGGGTCACCCAGCGAGTCTGTCCTGCAGCCTGAAGCTCACTGCCCATCGGCCGCTGGGCTGCACTCTAAGTCTGAGGGCTCCAGGTCCCCACTGCAGCCCAGCGCGAACCTGTTGCCGCTGGAATCCTATGCCGAGGGCGGAAGATCTGTGAGGGCCCCCACCTGGCAGACGGGCCCAGGAAGGACAGCGGCACCTTGGGGTGAGCCGCGAGAGTTGAGAGCTCTCGATGGCAAAGCTCCAGGGCCACCCACAGCCTTAGAGGTGGCAGGTTCACCCACCCGGGGCAGGGGCTCTGCCAGGCCACCTTGCAAGGGTGCAGATGGCAGGGCACGGAGCAGATGCTGCTGCGACCCAGATCGCTGGCGGTCTGCCACAGAGGCAAAGCGGGCCCCACGGTGAGGTCACCCCGGACCTGGCAGCCCCCACGCACCTCAAGCAGCCAGAGCTGTGCACTGGCCGCCGGATCTCTGAAAGGTACACGAGTGGCTGCCACGCGCGGGTGTGCAGATCGTGGCCACCCAACACGGCAAAGGGACCACCAGCCGGTGCTGGATGCTGTCCCAGCACCGGGCTCCTCCAGATCGGGTTGGACCCAGCACCCCACAGGGCACCGGGAAGGCAAGAATCAAAGTCTCCCACGCCATGGCTGTCGCCCAGGCTGCCACGCATCATTGCACAGGCACGTTCCCCGTAAGGCCTTGGACTATGGCACCCACGCGGACCGACATCTCAAACAACAGTCTGGTGCCCAGGGTGAAGAGAACCTTGAGGTCCCCTGGACACGGCCACTGCCTTCACGGTCGCCTGCAACCACAGCCACCTGTCGGTTCCGCACTCTCCCCCTCCCCTTTTTCCCACCCCCCCCCCCCCCCAGTCCCTGTTTGGGAAGAGCTGTTTTGCAGTTGTGACAGTCCCCAGAAGTCAGAAGGATGTGACCGGAAGCCGCGGCAGAGACGGTCAACTCACCCAGGGATGAGGGACGGTCTCCAAATCCACGCTCAGGGCCCTGCAGGAAGACAGCACGGCGAGCAGCAGGCACACGGCGGAGCTGGGCGATGCCATGCCTCCGCGGCCAAGGTGTTCTGCCTGGAACAGAAAGCGAGCGGGGAGGGTGAGTCGCCCACTCTGCCCCACACGAGGGCCACGCAGTCCACGACGGGAAGGGCCTTTAAGTGGTTTTTTAAGTTGATTCCTTTGAAGTTTTTAGGTCAATTATGTATGTTGGCTAAATTTATAAATAAACTTGTTTATCCAAAAAAAGAATATACAAAGAACTGAAAAAAATTAGATGCCCTCAAATTAAAGGGCCCAGTCACATACAGGTATCCATAATGAATAAACACTTCTCAGAAGAAATCCAAAAGGGCAATAAATACACTAAAAAAAAAGTTCAACGTCTTTAGGCACCAGAGAAACGCGAGTCAGAACAATGCTGAGGTTCCCGCTAGCTCCGCTGAGAACGGCTGGCATTGACACTCACAGAACAACAAAAGCTGGCGGGGCGTTGGGGAAAAGAAACCCTCCGGCACTGCCGTTGTAAACTGGCACGACCACTACGGAAGTCAGCGTGGAGATTCCTCTGAAAACTAGAAATCGACATTCCATTTGACTCAGATGAACCTCTCTGGGGATCTTCCCGAAGAGTTAAAGTCATCACGTTAGAGTGATACACGCACACCGTGTTTGTAGCAGCACGATTTGTGCAGTCAGCTCTTGGGAGAAGCCAGTGTGCCCGAGGACAGGTGACTGGACAGAGAAGATGCGGTGTATGCACACAGTAGAGTACTACTCTGCCATAAAGAGGGACAAATTTGAGTTATTTGCAGGAACATGGATGCACCTTGAGACCATTATGAAATGCATTAGACACGGAAGGTTAAGTATTATGTGGTTTCTCTAATATGAGAAAACCAAGCCATCTGAAAGTAAAAGAGATGGGAAAAAGGCAAGAAGACGAACTTCGTGGAGAGGGGAAGGACGGAGGTGGGGGTAGAGCTGAGGAGGCGGGAAGCAGGACGGGTTTTCGTATGTAAATAAAAAAGGAAGGAAATCAGGTCTTTCTGCGGTCAAAGTCTCAGCGAAAGGGCAGAAGCAGCTATCCTGATCACATTTACCGTTTTCGTATTTAATACATTTAAGAAAGCAAATTTAAGCCTCCAGGTATCTTAATGTTCTTGAAAAATGCATTTAATAATCCTACTTTTGAGCTTCTAGAATTTATGAAGGTTTAGACTTAGCAGCTGGTAACGCGGATGCCCACACTCTATAGCTGTAAGTATTCATTTTATATTTAGATTATTTTGATTAGTCTTACCAGCAATGTTTGAAGACATCTTTACCGTGAGTTTACCAACCCACTTAAATTCATAAACTCTGAAGGTCTTATTTGTAAGTTTATGAATACCTTGAGCCTAACAGGTTTTCAATCTAAAAGGCATAGAAACAAAGCAAGTATTGACATATGACACAGGCAATGTGACAGCTTAAGTGTTTGCCCTGTTAATTAAACAAGTAATGAGCACACTCTCACATTTTAAAATTAGTTTGGTACTGTTTAGGCAATTTGTGGACACAAAACATGACATAGGCACCCACATCCTCCTCAGTCAGACTTTGACAAGAACAGATTTATGACCTTGGTCAGCTAAACAGTTAATATCAACGATATCTTTCAACACAGATTAAGAGACAGATAAAACACACAACCAGAGTGTGCTTTTAAGTGTATTGGCCAAGTTACAATAATTTTCTGACTCATATTCTTAATGCTTTGAGATTTCAATTAAAATACGCTATTGTGTGTCTTCTATCCAGGAGTTTCAGTTTTTGCACGCAGCAGAAATCACCAATTTTGAAACAAAGATTTCCCACTGAGAGAACAGTAAAGATAAGTCGTCTTGAGAGTTCTCCCCTTCCCCCCAAATACTGGCAAGTTAAATTTCCATAATTGTCCAATGTCAAGCTGGCTGGAGCCTTAGATCATTTACCTTCACACATTTTCTCCTTACTAGTTTCTGTTCTCCATTTTCCTAAGAACTATAAGCTGTTCTGTTCGCCTAAAGGACAGGTGATGTGGGTCATTTTACATGCTTCTTTTATCTCTCTGAGTTACTGCCCCCAAATTGATCCCTTCCACGTGTCTCAGGTCTGTCCTGCGTGGTGGCTCAAGACGCTGGGTGGCAAATCCCTTCTAAGCGTCTTCCCCGCTGAGCCAGTAACTTCCTCCTGACCGGGAAGAGTGAAGTGTGCTACTGGGATTCCCCCCGGGGCCGCCTCATGCAGCTGGGGTGTCCCCCGACACCTGTGCTCTGTTGAGCTAGACGTGCCCTTCTCAGACACTCACCGATTCCCTAAGCTTTGGGTAATAAGGTTACCCCAGGGGAACCAGGACTGCTTGTGGAAAGAAATGTTACGAGACAATTCCAATTATCAAATCAGCGTTTTGAAAACAAGCCAAACACCGTGCCAGTGGCTCACAACCAAAATCCCCTCCGAGAGTCTTCGAGCAAAGCCAACCAGAGCCAGATCAAGCTGTGGAGTCACAACACTGGAGAACCAAACGGCACAGTCAGCCAAAATGCCTCCGGAATAAACAAATGATGCCTTAACCCAGACTTTGAAAGCTAAACCAACAAGGTACCCCGAATGGAACAGATCCTACATAAAGCCAGCGTAGAATAAATCTGCGAGACTTGGGCCCAACGCGAAGGTGGTCCACGGCCCAGAAGGAAAACTTAACCAGGCCCACCTTGGAGAGGCGAAGCCGAGGGTCAAACACGGAGCTCTGAATGCCGGCCCCTGGGGCTGCTCGGGACGGGGTCTCTGGTGGAAGGTGGCTCGTTGTCTTGGAGCCCCACTTGGAAAGGCGCCAAAACTGTCGACTCAAGAACGTTACTTTCGTCTTGAAGAGAGGCAGATGGCATATTCTGAAGCCAGGGAGACTGAACCAAGACCCAGGAGCATGAGCTTGGGCTGCCCTGGTCGGTGGCCGTTATGTGCGGTATTTATAGTTACTGGACAGCAGAAAACCATTACTAAAAGCAAAACTGGTGGGAGCCTCAGGCAGGAAAATCTCTGCTGTAGGCCTCCGATGGGCGCTGGGGACGTTCTCGGCGCTCGGTGGGGTTGGCGGGAGGCTAGGGATTCTGCTTTTTGCCTCTAAGAGGATCGCTGAGCCATTACGGAAGTGTTACTGGATCGCTGAGCCATTACGGAAGTGTTACTTATCACGGGATGTTAAGTCAGATATGGAGGAGAGCACTAGCACGGCCGTGACAAAGGCCAGGAGAGCCCATCGTGTCTGGTTATGTGAAATGTCCCGCCCCTCCACAGGTTCTCGGGAAGCCAACTAGCTAATCACGGTGGGCTCATTGTGGGTGAGGCTATCGTCAGGGAACTTCAGTTCTCACTATCTCCTACTCCTCTAAGGCAGAAGTAATGTTTTGCACAAGCCCATAACAATGGGGCATGAGCTGGTCTTGGTGGTATGTGCATGGTGTCCCCCGGGTAGTGTTGATTGAGCAGAGCTATGAGTCAGAGTTAGCTAAAAGCAGAAAGAGAGCTTAAAGGGGGAAAAGAAGGCTCCAGGTGGAAAACAGATCGTGTGCGAAGGTCCTGTAGTGGCGAGAAAGCACACTCAGGGAGCCGAGAGCCGGCCAGAGTGACCAGGCCTGGGAGGAAGAGGTGAGAGGCAGGTGGGGGGTGAGCCAAGCCAGAGCGGCCTCGGAGATGCAACCACAGGGCCAGACGAGGCAGGTCAGAGAGAAGGTGGGGAGAGGGGAATCCCACGGGCCCCCACGACCCAGAGAAGACCGTCGCCAAGACATCGGGCGTGGGATAAAGTGGACGCAGGAGGTGAACCAAGACAGGCAGCTGGGAGAGCGGACAGAGGCCGGGCAGGCCAAGCGTCAGGAAAGAGGGTGCCGGGAGGCCCAGAGGTGGGGACTGAGAGGGCCCCTGGCCACGATCTGCCGGGGACGAGGGCCACCGGGCCGGGGACTGGGGTGGAGGCCACACTGGGGTGGATTGCAGGGCGCGTGGGAGGTGAGGACTTGAAACTCAGGAGATCAACAGGGTCAACGGTGTGCTCCCAGAGTGCTGTCATCCCAGCACTCTGGGAGGCTGAGGCAGGAGGATGGCAGGTTCGGACCCAGCCTGGGAGACTTGACAATTTACTGAGTCCGTGTCTCAAAAAAAAAAAAAATAATAATAATGATAATGATAAATAAAACCAAACGGGGGATACAGCTCAGTGGGAAGGCCTTGGTTTTCATCCCCAAGGAAAAGGAAAGACAGGAACACACCGGAAGGCAGAGAGAGCAGAGTCCTTCCGTTGGCTCTCACGACCCACCCACAGGGACGTGAGGACCACACAATTCTCAGGTTATCAGCATGGTACCCACACATGTCACCCACACAATTCTCTCTAAAAAGGAGACAGTTTTCTGCCTGTAGGAACAGCACAGAGAGCCTTGTCCTGCTGACGCACTGGACAGGCGGACGTGCCCTCCCGAAGACATCGTGGGCCTTCTTCCCCATTCCCGACCCTGCCCAAGGGCACGAGCTCTGTCCAGGCAGCTCTTGGTGAAGCCTGATCCTGTCTCCGTGTAGACCCTGCAGGGCCAAGCGCAGCCAGGCAGCGGGCCCCAGGGGTCAGGTCAGAGCAGGGTCCTCTTGGGGCAAAGGGTGGCCTCAGTGCCGTGTCCAGGTGGACAGATGTGGCAGACTCCATGGAGGTTGCTGCTCTTGGCTCCTCCCCAAAGGCCTGGGGTGACAGCAAGGGTCCGGAGGCCACCAGCCACCTCCCCCCTGAGCAGAGCTCAGCAAGGATCCTCAGGTGTGACGCAAGAGTCCACCTGGGCGTCAAGAGGACCGAGAGTCCCGGCCAAGGCTGCTCTCCACATCTCTGTCATGAGAGGATCCCCCACCCCCACGTGTTTAGAAACTAAACGTTTATTAACACAAGGGGGACGCAGAGTGCCAATTAAGGAACTGTGCCGAAGGCTATTCTTTTTTTTCTGTTTCGTTTTCCTTTGCCTTGAGCTGAGGTCCTGGCGCTGCATGGCGTCCCAAGAGCGGTAAGTCCTATCAGATTACAGAGGGACATTTGTTTGTACACAATAGGGCCGGTTCTCCAAAACACTCTGCCCATGTGGGCCATGCTGATAACCTCCCCCACCCTTCCTCCCTGGAAGCTGCTGGGTGAACCTTTAAGCAGGACGTCATCCTCTGGGAGAAAGAGGCCATTCCCAGTGGGTCCTGTTTTGTCTGTCCTGCAGCCGAGGCTCATCACGGCAAGGGGTCCCTGTAGCAGGTGCACGGGGTGGGCAGAGGGGGGAGGGGTCCCTGCAGCAGGTGCATGGAGCAGGCAGGAGGGGGAGGGGTCCCTGCTGCAGGTGCCCAGGACGGGTAGGCTGAGTCCCAGCTGCCAACAGTGTGTTGGTGGCATGGTGGGTCAAAGACAGGGACGCTGAGCACACAGACTCTAGAACTCCCGGTTCTGCTGTCCACGGGGAAGAAGGTAAACAGTACCGGAGAGCCGGTTCCGACAGCTCCCGGCCCTGGCGCAGGCGCTGGGGCTGGGGTCTTGGCAAGGCGCTACCAGCCTGGGGATGCCAGAGGATGACACGAGGGGGATGGGCTGCTGGCCAGGGGAGGGGATGGGCCGCCTGAAGCACCGGGCTTGGGGCAGAAGTTATTTACTTCAAACTTTCCAGTATTCACGTAATGGGAGAGGCCCCTCTGCCCTGAGCAGTGGAGTCCAACACCCCGGCCTCGGGGGAATGGGCCCCAACCTGGGCCTCCAACGAGCGCCTACCCCTGAGTGCAGTACCCGGACCCTCCCAGTGAGAGCCCGTTTACAGTAAACAGTGTCAGTTGTTACAATTCTCCCCAGTGTGGATTATGGGAAGGAAACCCCCACATCCACCGAGGCTGTGCTCCCAGAGGCCCCTCCTGTGACTGCCCTTCCGGAAGTAAGCAGATAAAACAAAAACACCCGAGACAAGATCGTGCTCTGCAATCCAGGCTAGAACGGAACTCACTATGTATCCATGGCTGGACTGGGGCCGGCAGCAACCCTCCTGCCTCAGCCCCCCGAGTGCTGGGAACACAGGCGTGGGCCACCACCGCGCCTGGCCACCGTAGGCCGATTCCAATTCTTGTGACCGCTTTGGCCAGCACCTTTCCATGATTACTGAAACGCTGAGTGGCCTGCTAGCCTGTGTCCTGGTGGCATGCCCAGTGTCAAAGCGCCCACTGGACCCCACAAGCCTCCTTGGAGAAGAAACTCGTAGGTCCGGGGGAAACTGAGGCCCCCACAGACAAGTTGCCCCTGGTGTCCCCTTCAAAGGGGACAAACGTCACGAAGTCACATGATGCTGACCCACAGAACGTGGAGTAAGGTGGGGCGGAAAAAACCAGTGGGCAGCGTCGAAGCGGCCTCGGGTCACTGTCCGTTTACCCGGCTTGCTCTACTCCCGAAGGCACAACGTGGCCCCCTGCTCCTTCCTGAGACACGACACGCCACCGTCATCGCATCCTGTTTACCTAGAGACGTGCCGGATGTTCCAGCGTCTACAAGCCCCTGGGGTGGCAGGGGAGGCGGCACCATCGCAGCTTGCGGGGCGCAGGGGGTGGTGACACTGCCGTGTTGAGGTGCCCAGAAGATCAGCGAGGGGCTCAGGCCTCAGAGGCACCCGGGACCAGGACCGCGCAGCGGGACGACTGACCCGTCAGACCCGCCAAGGGGCAGGATCCGGAGGCCAGGCGAAGGCTGCCCCTCACAGACTCCCAAACCCACAGGCCGGGGGCTCGAGTGAGGAGGGAGACACCTTAGAAAAGGCGGGAAGACCCAGGGAGCAGCTCAGTGAGGTGTGCAGTTATCCGTGGGCCTCACGTGGCCATTCGCACTTCTCTCCACGACCCACTTCTCTCCATGTGCCTCTCAGGGTGGCGGGGTGGGGCCTTGTCTGTGGAAGGCTGGACAAGGCGCAAAGAACCTCCCGGAACAATGCCCTTCTACCTGCTGGAAAGCAAAGGGATCCCTCCTGCCTCCCCAGGTCCAGCCCACGGCCACCTGGTCGACCTCACACCAGCTTGGCCTCCTGACACAGCCACCTCCGGTGACCGTCTAAGGAAAAGCCCTGACCTCGACTGGGGGGTCCACGGTTTCGTCTGTGGGAAGTTGTCACATCTTACCAAAGCCACCTTCAACTCAGCCATGATCGGGCAAAGATGGGCAGGGGCCTTACAGCCCTTTCGAAGGGTCACAAGAGCTACGGAGGACCCCAGCACGGAGTCCTTCCACCGTGAGAAGGTGTGCTAGGACATCAGGGGACGGTGATCAGGACAACGGACAGAGCCCGGGTGGCGGGTCCCAAGAGCTGAGGGGGCGGAAAGTCACCCTTCAGCTGATAACACGGCAGACCGTCTATGGTAAGAGCTATTCACAAGCTGGGCCTCGTGGCTCAGGCCTCCAATCCTACCGCGCCGGGAGGCTGAGGCAGGCGGATCGCACGCTTCAGACCAGCCTGCGCCACTTACTGTCTTAGCGAGACCCTGCCTCAAAATACGAAATAAATAAATGGGCTGGGGATGTAGCTCAGGGTGAAGGCCCGGGGCTTGATCCCCATTACCACACACACACACACACACACACACACACACACACACACAAGAACATATTCATGTGTTATTTATGTAATTCCGAAATGAAAAACCAGCTATGTTAACCCTTCCCAAAGGTTAAAAAAAAGAAAAAAGCCACCCATGGTGTCTTGGCTTCCTACAGAGGTAAGAAGACATAACCCAGCCAAACCCCCACTGCACAGCTGCGCGTGTCCACCCGGTCCTTAAGCCGGCGCTGACCACACACTCCTGTCCCCTCCTCCATGGCAGAGGCCCCGGCACCCACCAAGGCCCGTCCTGACGCTCAGGGACGCCCAGCCCCTCTGCCCCTCGCTGTGGCCTCCCCGTCACCCAGGACCTCCAGGGCCGCCCCCAGAGAGTCTTCCATTCCTGCCTCAAAGATGGAGACTTAATTATTAAAAAGTAAACACCTCTCTCATGAAGAGGAAACCTAGAGAACCCCAGCTCGGTCTCCGGGACCCTCGTCCTCAGACACAGTCAAATCCACCGGCCCCAAAGTGGCCCCAGCCCTCGGCTGACACACAGCCACCCCTGGGGGGCAGGGCAGAACAGACAAGAGCAAGGGCCAGGCAGACATTCGGGAAGGAGTCTCGGGGGACCGTCGGAGGCTGAGGTCGGCGACGAAGGCGGTGAGCTCCGTTACCTGTCCAGCGCCGTGGCCCCAGACTGGCTTCTGCTCCGACCAGGCCCACTACAGGGCCACCCACGCTGTGGCCTCCCTGGGGACCTCGCAGTGGAGGCGGGGCCCTGCAGGGCCCGTTACCAGCTCCCTGGCACGACGAGGACGCGGTGCACGGGGCCTACACTCCTGTCCGGGCCCGCTCGGGCAGCCTTGCCGCTGTTCTGAAAACAAGGAGCGGTTTCCTGGTCCTCTTCCCGGTGCCCTGCGCAATTTCCCTCCCGCCCACGGGAAGTCCTTCAGATCCTCTTATCTGGGAACCTCTCCACCGACTGCACAGACCCGTTTGGCCAACGCCCCTCCTCCCTACTTTCCCTTCTCCGCAGGAAAATTTAGAAAGAAACGAAAGCAACGTGAACCAAGGATGGGCGGAGCCGAGGCGTGTGGTGGGATGCCGGCTTAGGCCTTGGGAAGATGGCCGCCGGCTCTGAGGAAGGTTCACGTTGTTCATGAGCTCCTGGTGGTCAGCAGAAGTTGGGGAGTAAAGAATGTCGGGGGGCTGCATGTCACAATGCCACAGGGGACCGACTCCCAAGCCTCCAGGGAAACACTGACATTTAAAATTGGTGGGGAAAGAGAGGAGGCCCTGCAGGCAGGCCGCAGCCAGTGGCTGGTTTCAAAGATGAATTCTAATTAGTGCTTGTGAGCTAGAAGCAGCCTCTTCCCTGGACTACCCAGCAGAACCTGTCTCAAAAAAAAATAAAATAAAATAAAAAGAATTAAGAAGTGGCCTCTCACCCAGCAGTGTTTTATAATCAAGAAAACCAAGGCCCAAGGTTCAATACAGGTGGGGGTGACCAGGCCGCTGCTCGGGGCTCTTGGACGCCTCTGCGGGGTGAAGGCCGGCCAGAGGCCGCAGCTAGGGAACCCTCCTCCCGGTGTCAGCCGGCAAGGATCGGGAGGCGGTGATGCCTCCAGGGTGTGCCTATGTGGCCTCACGGAGACTCTGCTCCCCTGTGGATCTGGGACGATACCCACACGCGGCCCAAGGTCTCCCCAGAGCCAAGAGGAAGGAGCAGGAGGCAACAGCTTTCGCTGTCCTCTGCAGATCCCGCTGTTCCTGCAGCCTGGTCTCCCGTTCCTGGACATCCTTGGACGGACGCAGAGCCTACAGCACTCAGGCTGAGGACGAAAGGAAAATGCCGGCAGCCCTCAGGCTCTAAGAGGGCCCCCCCCCCAGGCCGGCCAGCGGGCTCAAGGCCCTGTGTCAAATGGCTCCGGCGTTACACACCCTTCGCATGCAATGCAGTCTTTCAGATCAGCTCTGGGGGGATCGATACACTGCGAGCCTTCAAAGTAAAATAAAAACCACCCCAGCAGGAGGTGTGTGCCCACAGATCCCCTCAAAGTATGCTCTCTTTTCAACACGGGCATCCTGCCATTCCCCTTACTTTTCTGAAGCGGCTTTACAAGGCCTGATCAAAAACACAGTGATGGCTGCTACCGAGCGCCATCCTGCCAAAAGGCAGGCTCACAAACGCGTGGCAGTGTGTCCTTTCCGACCTTAGTCACCAATCTGACACCGCGTGACTTCTGGCTCTTCCCAAAGTCAAAATGACCACGGCGGGTGGTGGTGGGGGGGGGGGTAGGTCAATGTTTGAATCACTTCAGGAAATCACTAAAGACATGAGAGAAGACTTTGCAGAATCGCTTCAGAAAGTGTCAGGAAATATCGGGTGAGCGTGTTCAAAGCGAAGGGAGGGATTCTGAGGGCAGCTCATGGCCTTTTCCTGTAAGGGCATCTTCGGATTTCGGGGCTCTCTTCTCCACACTTTACCTCATGCATGAGGACCTCTGCCCTCTCCCCATGTTTTGGGCTCTCAATGGCTTCTTCCGAGCTGACATAAGGCATCCTGCCCCTGGGGAGGACTGCTCAGGTCGCTGATCTCAGCGCTAACCACAGTGTGGCAGGAAGATCCTCCACATACTCGCTGGCTATGGACAGGCAATTCTGAGCAGGGAAAGGGGCCACCCTCACCGATGCTGGACTTGGAGTCCGGGATGCTCAGCGTGTGCTGTAACCGGACCAGAAAGGCACCTTAAATAGACCCGCCCCTTCTCCGCGGAGCCCACCTGCACCCACAGGACAATGAGAAGTCATCCTTTCTGGTCTATTAGAATATAACTGACCGGAAGCTGGCAAGGGACACCAAGATGGCCTGAGAAAGACGGCGCCCAGTGACTTCAGGGTGGCAAAGGGTGAGTCACATTCCCCTGCCCCTAATCCTGACCTTACACCTTCTGAGACAGACCAGTTTAGGTGCAGTGGCAGCCTCTACTGGGACGCGAGCAGCTTCGAAAGGTGGACGCAGCATCCAGGTCTGTTTCTGTCAAGCCACGTCCAAGTGTGAGTGCGTCAGCTGGTGGTCAGAGAAGCTTTGGGTCGGAAGAGAACAGAGGCAGGTAGTAGTGAGCAGGGAGACGGGGAGATGCGGGGAGGGGGCTCCAGAGGGCGGGAGGCCTCTGAGGGTGGCATGCGGCTCACCCCCGGAGCCAACATTTCTACGGGTCACCTCCTGGAGCTGCCGAGAGCGCCGCTTTCTATGGGAATCATTGTTAAAGTGACAGCTTGGACTGTCCAGGTCTACACAGCCTAGCAACCAAAGATCCCACCGGAAATACCTTGCTAGTCTGAATATTGGGAAAAGCACTGATCATTCCTTCCAGGGGCTTCCCCATGAACCAGCAGGACACCTGCTCGGAGCCCTAAGTTAGGGGTCACCCTGGAGTTCATACCCAAGACCTCAGATTCGCAGGGCAGACTGACCCTTTGGCTGGTCCAGGGGTCGAGCAGGTATCACAAGGCAGAATCGTCCCAGGTTCTTGCCTCTCTGCTTTGCGAGGTTTTCAGACGGATGGAGAATGGAAAGAGGAGTGCGTGGGACATCCTGCGCCTCACAGCTGCCGTCCTGGGGGGGCCGCGGGCTGGCCGGGCGGCAAGGGCACTGGGTGTCCGCGCTCAGGTCCGTTCCTGCCCACACAACCTCCTAACTACCAGGAGCTGCCTCTTGGGACCTCAGAACTATTTTTGGACCCGAAACAGTACACAAAACACAGCCACGCGTCAACAATGAGGTGACGATTTTGATTTTGAGACAAGGTCTTGCTAGGTCACTGTGATGCCCAGGCTGGGCTCAAACTTGTGATTCTCCTGCCTCAGCCTCCCAGAGGGCTGGGATTTCAGGCCCGCACCAACTGGCCTGGCCATTGCATGGGACTCTATTTGGACCCACTGGACCCTTGCTGAAAATCAACAGCCCCATGAATGGGCTCTGGCCCCCGTCTCGCACCACCTGTATGTTCCCGTCCAGCCCCGGGCCCCTGGGGCTCCTTGACCCAGTAGGTATCCTCTGGGACTGTTCATGGGGCCAACAGAGACACGCTTAGAATAATCATGTGCTCAAAGTCAAAAACCTTCCTGAGAATTGTGTGATGACTTTAAGAGAGGGAACAGGGTCCCTGGATTTACCAGTGCAAACACACGTGCATTCAGCTACACGCAAGCACATGCGAATCCAGATCACCAGATGCGTGCTCACGCCTGACACTCTGGGGACAAGGAGGTGGCAGCCGCTCCCGCAGCTCTGGCCCCGGAAGCGTGTACCCCCTTGAACCCCCCCGGGCGGGCCCGGCTCTGTCACCCTCCCTCCTCTACTGGAAACCATCTTTTGCAGCAATAACCTTTATTTTTTTTAAAAAATAATGCTTTAGATATAAGACCATTAACCAAAAGGGGAAACGGCTTGACTGAGTATAAAGGCAGCATCTTGAACTTTGCCCTCTCTGGGTTTCAAGTTTTAAACCCAACCCCTCTGGGCAGTCAGGGACAATCTCCAGACGGACCTTATCTCTTGGCCTTCACAGCCCCTGGGCTAACCCTACTGACTTTCAGTCTACTGTGCAGATACTCAGGCCTGTCACCCTGCGGGCTAATATGAGACACCGGGTTCCACCCGACATGCCTGGCTGGTCTCTCCTCTGCGGTCCAGCTTCCTGAAGTAACTTCTGCGTAACCTTTGCATACGTGGAAATAATCAATTGAGTTAATTGGGATCTTCCAGTACGGAAACTCACTAGTATTTTAGGAAGCACTTGTTTAGAACCTAGACCAATGAAAGATTCCTCAGCAAGAGTACTTTATCATCGCCCTTGCTTAGAATTGCCACCAGATGATGACACGTTTTTGTTTTGTGAGGTGCTGAGGACGGAGCCCAGGGCCTTCACACAGCGCTATCTCCGTAGCTCTTTTTAATTTTGAGACAGGGTCTCACTAAGTCACCCAGGCTGGGCTCAGACTTGTGATCTTCCTGCCTCAGCCTCCCAGAGTTAGATTACAGGACTGCAGCAGTGCGTCTGGCTGGTGATGGCTTTTAAGAAAGATGTGGAGAGTTTTATGGTTATTTTTTATCTCTTTGCCAAGCATGTACCCAGAGCCTCCCCTCCCCACTCAGTGCCACGGTCCCAGAGCAGGTCTCTGGCTGCGTACACAGGAGACTCGGTTTCAGAGGTCTCCTGGCCCGTCTCCATCCTGTGGGAGGATGCTCCTAGGGGCAGAGACCTCCTCCCCTCCCCAGGTCCCCCCGCCTCCCGGTGCCCTCCCAGTCCCCCACCTGCGCCTCCCCGCTGGCAGGAAGGAAGGCACATAGTTCTATGTCCACACCGTCCCAGGCCCCGCCCCTAAAGAAGCCCATGTGGCACGCGGTGCTGACCTGGGGTCACAAGGAAGCCCACGGTGGCCCTGCTGCTCCAAGGGAGGAAGGAAGCAGGAAGCCTGGGGGGGAGCGGCCCCCAGGACGGGCTGTTCTGTGACCTCGGACTCTCTGTGTCCCCGTCAGGTCTGCGGACGAGTAGCTTGGCAGCCGAGCTCACGCTGCCACGGAGACGGGTGACATCTCACCTATGAGACTGCCCTGGGGCCACCCCGACTGCAGGCACGGCCCTGGGCACCGCGGGCCTGACAAGCGATGGCTTTTAAGAGAGATTTGGAGTTGGTTTTATCATTGTTTTTGAGCTCACAGTTCTCCAAGGGTGGACGGCTACCGTCTGTGCTGTAGAGAGGGGAGACACGGAGTCGGGGTGGAGGGTCCAGAGCTGCCTTGGCCCACAGCCTTCCTGCTTGGGGTACAGCGGCACAGTAGAGCTGATGGCAGCTGGTCTGCAGATGGACCTGGTCTGGGGTCCCGGCTCCCAGCCCACAAACTGCTGGCAAAATCCCCCAGCTCCTGCTCCGCAAAGCCAACATCTGCACACCTGGGGTAACACGCACAGCCCGGCGCCCGCTGCCTTCCCATTCCTCCCCTCTGCCTGCCCCTGCCATAAGCCCCTTCCCACACCAGCGTGAGTCCAGCTGACTCTGAGAGCGAGCGTTTGGGCTCCCCTCACGGATCCCCAAGGCTGCGTGGGCATCTTGTTCCAACCCCTCACTCTGCCCTTCCGTCACCAGCGTCCCCTGCTGCCCACACATGGGTGCCACTCTAGGCCCCCCTCTGAAAGAAGGGACTCAGCTGCTGTCCCCAGAAGGAGGATCTCCTTGGGTTCCCCCCGACCCCCGCTCTACCCCATTCAGTGCCCCGGGAGGCCAACTCTGCATCCCGACACTTGCTCGACCAGGTCCCCCCAAGTGGCCTGTGGTGAGGTCGCCTGGGCTGGTACAGGCGGGGCTGAAACTCGGGGACAAGAAGGCGTGCAGACACGTTGCCCACTCGGGCTGAAGGGCCAGGGGCCTCATGCGCCGACGGAGGAGGCAGAGCCACCACCAGATCGGTGTATCTGGACGACCCGCACTCAGTAAAATCCCCTTGTGAACACGAAACGAACCGGGGACAGGGCGGCCCCATGAATGCTGTTTCTCGGCCCGGGAAAGTAGTTTTCCGTTTATTTCCTTTTTATGCAATCACTGATAACTCCAACTATTTTTAGCAACCTTCACTTAAACTCATTGTTTGAAAACTCAAAAGCGACTTTCAGCAAGGTTTGGGTTTGCTGGTGAGCCGCAGGGCAGAGGTCCCAGCTCACCAGTTTCACCACCGGCTAATGTGGGTGAAAAGTCACCCAGCAGTGAACATGGTCAGACCGCACTTAGAACCTTCTTCCTTTCACACCAAGGGCAGGCGGTAAGTGGAACCGAAACCCCCTGCCGGGAGTGGGGACCTCAGGGACAGCAGGGCTGCCCAGGAGGCCCTCACCAGGCCCTGCATGAGGTGACCCTCGCTCCCAATTGCCCTGTGTTTGGGTGAAAGGTTATTAATTGCACCCACTTTCATCCCTCTAACTTTTTCTCCATCCTAAGTGTGAGAATTTCAGTTTGTGTTCCTGTCATCAGCGAAGGTTGCTGCTTTGGCCTTTGGCCTTTGCGGGGGTTCGTTTCCCTTTTTGATTTATAGAAAAGGCTCTCTTGGTTGGACCTACCCTGGGCCCTTCCTGGTTGGAGGTGGCCGTGGAGTTCCCAGGCCCTTCCGGCCTTACCCACTGCAGAGGAAACACCACTCCGTGGGGTCTATTTAGGCCTTCGCTGAGTGCTCTTGGGGACACAGAACCCACGTTCCAGGCCCTCGTGGTCCATATGGGCAGGGACTACAACTCTCCCAGGCGGGGAGAACCTTTAGGCCCTGCCCTTGGGGCAGCGCCTCCTGTGTTGTCCTAGGGCAACGAGAAATAGCCTGCTTTGTGGGCAGAAGTTCCACAAGGCACTAGGTTTAAAAATTCCACGGTTCGAACCAGAGTTCGACCGCTCACGAGCCACGATGAACCCCGAGTCTCCAGAATGGGTGAGATTCCTGAACTGCAGAGGACTGGGAAGTAAGGATATACTCGGAGCAAAGACAAAATTACTAAAACAGGTGTTCCTCTTCTCAGGACACTTTCCATTTCAGTGTGGCCAAGGAGACCCCAGAGAACTGGCGAAGCAAGCTCCTGGCTTCACTCGCAGAGTGCTGCCCCACTGGGACCCATTAGCACCCTCGAGACTTGTTAGGGGGTGGCTCCTGGGGACCCACCCCAAGCCCCAGGATCTGAAACTGGCCTGGGCCCAGAAACAGTGCCTTCTGCACTGTCCCGGAGGCTTTGGTGCACCTGCAACTCAGTAACTACCAGGACTCAGTGCGACGATTTTGTCCCATGTGGTCCTGACAATTATTGGGGTCCTGTGTCACTGGGCGCGTCTGGAGAGGCTTGGGCGATGGAGGGGCTCCGGGGTCCCTCTCCTCTTCCCCTAAACATGCTGCACAAGTCTGTTCAACCGGAACCCTTAATAACCAGGCCCTTGGCTCCAAACCCAGCCATGGCTAGGCCGGCTCTCACCTTTCCTCCCAGCTTTACTGAGAGGTGACTGTCAAAAGCAACAGCTTGCATGGTGGTGGCACGCACCGTGACGACTCGGAGCGGAAGCCTCCTTTGCCCTGGCTTCCCTCTGCCAAAGCCTGCTGAACTGCCTGAGGACAGCCCACTTGCGGGCTCCCCTGCTGTCCCGTGTCCCTGCCACCCCTACGGCAGGGGGTCTTTCCACTGCTGAGTGCCCAGCGCCTAACACACAGCTGCCGCCCGGAGCGGATGCTGCTCCACCAGCCTTTGTGAGGAGTGAACCCTGAGGGCCACTCGCCTCACTAGCGGTGCCAGGAAAGGGGTAAGTCTGGGCCACGGCACCTGCCTGACGGGGCTCGAGTCCCACGTCTGCCGCTCATGAGCTGTGGGAGTCGGGCGAGCTGCTTAACTTCTGTTCCTCAGTGTCCTTAATTGTAAAAAAAGAGGTAATACTGCAAGTACCCATGTGGGGTGAAGTAATCCAGGCTAAGTGCTCAGAGCAGAACCTGGGGAGTGCTGGGGCTGGGTGCCAGCCGCAAGAGACCCAGACAGCCCCGAGATGCCTTAGGGCTGGAAACCTCCGTGGGGAATGTTAAATTTGTACCATCTAGCCAGCTACACATTTCTGCCTCCCTCTATGGCTTTCCTCTCTCTCTATTTCTCCTCGCCTCCCTCACTTCATCTCTTCATATCTGTTCATCTGTCTCCAAGCAGCTAATGGCTTTCTCTCTCCCTCCTCTCTCTCTGACGCCTACTCCAGCTAACACCCCACTCTGTGGCCATCATGCCTGTCTGTGTGTGTCCAGTGTATGAAGGCACTGTGGGTTGGTGGTTTATTTTTTTAGATGAAAACACAGCTAGGACGTACCAGCAAATTGGAGGCATTAATTCAGTAAATGCAGGACTCACTTGGTGAAATCTAACCTCGTGTGATAAAACCCACACAACCTGGCTCTTCACAAAATCATTTACTTTCAAGTAAAAAGAAAAGAACCTTTCCAGGTCTCAATTTACATCAGATATGAAACATAAACATATGGGTAGCGGGCAGAGCCGCCTGATAAAGGGAGAACTTAGAGACAGCATGGAGAAAAATAGAAGATTTGCGGGTGGTTTTTGTAGAAAGTTCCTAATTTTTATCCAAAGATCCCAAGTTCTAGCTCTAGCCATACGTCAAGTTACATTAGCAACTTGGTTACTTTTATATAAGTCATATTTTTAGCAATAAATTCATTAAGATCCATGAATGGCATATTCACTGGCGGGACGGGTAACGCTCCTGGATACTTGCTCTGGGCACAATACTGTCGTGGTGTTGTAGTAGTAGTAGGTCACCTACAGGGTTTCCAAGCCTTCAGAGCTTACTGTTGGGGACTGCGATCACTGCTTTTAGTCTCATTAGTGGAGTCGACGGTACTGATGTCATTAGCATTGCTGGTGCAGATGAGGGCACTGTTGCTGTTAGGCTCGCTGGTGGAGGGGGTGGCACTGTTAGTAAGGCCACCCACAGACATGGCTTGAAAGGCAGCTTCAGTGCCTCCTGTGGGACCAAGGGATGAGGTCCAGGCTGAGAGTGGGCAGGAGCCGCTGGTGGGCTGCTGAGGGAGCTACTTCCCCCCAGATAGCACACTTGTCCCTGACGGCAGGGGAGTGTGTGTGTGTACAGGTGTGAGCGCCTGTGCGTGTGCACGTGTGTTTGTGTGTGTCTACAGGCACTCGCTATGGGGAAGCCACCATGAAAGGATGCGTCCCAGGAGGTATAAAGGGTCTTGGGCCTCTTCTAGTCCTTCCTGGCCTCGGCCGCACACGCTTCTCTGCTCCCTCACAACACAGAAGTACGCACCTGTGTGTATGTGTAAACAGAACACGGGCTCTGGAGTTTCCCCACAGCCAGAACCTCTGCGTGTCCTCAGTGCTCCGTCAGTCACGTGTGTTAAATGTGCTCAATAAATAATTCCTGGGTGATGGGAATGTCTCCCCACCCACTGCCTCTGCTTTTACCGATAGGCAAACCCAGAGTAGAGGAGCAGCTGGAGTTCTAGCAAGGTCTCCCCCAGCGCCCCCGGGAGGAACGAAATCCAGGGAGCTCTTTTTGTGAGGAGCTCTTTTTGTGGGAAGAAAGGGCAACCGGGACCTGGTCTGACCACTGGCCACATGCCAGGCCCAGCATGGAGGGCACATCTCTTCTCAGCCTGTTTACACTGCATTGCCTGCAAACTCAGGGCGGCAACACACAGGTGCGCACAGGCGTGCAGGCACCGCTCGGCGCACACCCACCGGGACACACATACACATGACCCCAAAGCCCTTTTCTTCTTAGATGTGGGTGGCAGGAGGTGCCAGGACAGGACAGGGGGCCCTGAGGACCTCTAGGAATGCTGCCCTGGTCTTCCAGGTGCAACAAAGAGAGGAAGCCAGCCTCTGTGGAAGGAAATTCCCAGCCTCCCCCTTGGGCACTGACGCCTGCCCCGCAGCCCCTGAGGGCTTGCTGATAATAAACATTTGCAAAACAAACAATTCATAAAAGCACTTTCCTGACATTCTCACCCTCTCACCAAAGGGCTGAAGCTCTTCTTCCTGTGTCTGGGCTGAGAAGCGGGGCCTGCACCTGCCGGCTGCCCACGGACCTGCAGGTCCCCTTGCTCCAGGCCCCGCAGGCGGAGACTGTTGTGTGCAGTCTGAGATCTGCGGCTTCCTGTCCATGAGATCCACCCCCACTCAGCCCCAAGCATCATAGCTCTGAGTAATACCAGGGGCGTGCCTCAGGAGGGGGGCGCAAGGGTGTGCAGCTCTGCTAGGAACCTGTGCCCGCTGGGGACAGTTTGGGCTCCGTTTTCTTCAGGAACTGCAAATTGGAAATGCCACAGCAAATATTTTGACTATGATTCCTTGAAAAGGGCTTAAAGCACTTAAGCATCAAATTGCAAAGCTTTCAGCTAATTCTACTATAGGTTCAATTAGTTATGACATCATATTTAATTATATCAGACCTAGCCAGACGGAGGTCTGTCGTGTCCATCTGTACATGACTAAGTCAAAGATTAGTAACTGACCTCAGGTAACAATGAAATGTGGGGGTCAGTTGCTTGCACTCACAAGAGTTTATATGCATGTGTGTGCATGCGTGTTTGTGCATGCATACAGGTGTGTGTGCACGTGTTGGGTGCCTGTTACACAATGATGAAACTCCTTTATCAATTGCAGTCTCCCCAGCCCCCCTGTGTGGCACCCCTGAGTCAGGACAGCCCTGAAGGCCACATTCCCCTACCAGAAGTGTTAAACCTTCCACTCCACACGGAAAGCATGGCCTTCCCCGCATCTCCATCTGCACGGGCTTCTGGGCTACTCTGGACAAACTGTCCCACACGTCTATTCACCCCCACTGGCCCAGCGTGGCGGGCCATCTCCACCTTGACCCCAGGCCTCAGGACCAGTCCATGTGGGAATGACAGATTCCAGATGCCACCGTGGGTGGGTGGGGTGCACGGGAACCTCCCGGGGCCTCCCGCTGCCCTTTGTCCAGCCACAATGGGAGGAAACACGGTCTCAGGGAGGAAATTCTCAGGGCCTGGCCACGGTGGGGAGCAGGGCTCTGCCACACCCAGCCACTGAGCGCCTAAAAATAAACGCGCTGGGCTCCCGGGGTCTGCAACGTCACCCTGAGCAGCTGACTGTGTTTCAAAGGAATTATTATTTTTATTTTCATTGTTTTTAAGAAAGCAAGCCTGGGGTGCCTCGAGAGTGAAGTATGTCATTGTTTCCTTTGCATTTGACCTGCTGTGGCATCATCGGCTGCTACCCCGTCTGCTGGGAGGGCACGGCTGTCCCTCCTGGAACTCAGCGTGAGGTCAAAGAAAGCAGACATGCCGTTCACCGTCCTCAGGGAGACTAGAGGACCCGGGCTACGAACCGGCCGGTTCCCCGGGCAGCCTGCCCAGGAACTGACCGCTGTCCTTCTAGGAGGCCCTCTGCCCCAGAGAAGGGGGGAGGGATGGGGTCGTCTCGCAGCGACGGAACCCTGGGTGGAGGACACAGTTACAGGTTCCCCTCAGACAGGGCACCCAGCCCCGGCCAGCGACCATCTCCCCACCCCCTTCCTTCTCCCACAATTCCAGCTTCCTGCTCACATGATCCTCCATGGGGAGGGGGCAGACGGGTTAATTTCGCCTTCTAGGCAGGACTTGAGTGTGGCCAAGTCCACAGCCCTCCCCCATGGAAACTGAGGCTCGGGTGACTCTGCTTTGGTTAAAACTGTCCCAGCACTCGGCAGCAGTCCCTCAGACGGGCATGCGTCCACGGCACCAGGCCGGCCCGCGACTGAGGGGACTATGACCCAGGAACAGCAGCTGGCAAGGGACGCTTGCCCCCTTTCCCCTCACTTGCTCCTGGAAGTCCCACTCCCCCACCCCCCACCATTGTTGCAAAAACACATTTTGAAATTCAAGCGGCAGGGAACTGGCCTGGTGGCACTGGGGACGGCACTTCTCTATCTGGTGGCTCTGCCAAGGACACTGACATCATGACTCTCAGCAGCAGAAAGGGACCTTCCGGGACCTTCCGGACCCCACCCGGCACGGGCCTCCCTGTGGGAACACGCCGGCCCCTGCGTCTCCAGGGCACGGGTGCCTTGTTGGGGACAGAGTGGTCCCCACCTCACAGGGCCACTGCCATGGTAGACAGTCCTCTTGGGGAGTGAGTCCTGCCCCACCCTGAGTGGAATCAGTCACCGGACGACTCCCACTCCTGACGGGGGTCTCCTCGCACAATGCAGCCCTTACACACTCAAACTACCCTTACACACTCGGCTACCTGACTGGTGTCTTCCGTCCAGGGTCCCCCGAGCGTCCACTCAGTGGCTCTGCTGGTGGTCATTTTCCCCTTTTCACTACCTGGGCCAGCCCCTCACGTTAAAATAATGCGCACATCGTTTTCTTTTTCTTCCTCCTCCTTCCCTTTTTGTTTTTCTTGGGTACTAGGGATCGCACTGAGCCCAGGGCCTTTGCGCCGAACTGCATCCCAGGCCTTCATGTCCTGCCTTTTTTTCTTCTTCTTCTTTTAAAATGGTCTTGCGAAGTCACTGAGTTGCCCAGGCTCCGTTTGAACTTGTGATCCTCCTGCCTCTGTCTCCTAGCTGTACCACCACACCCGGCAAGATCTGGTATATTTCTTGAAGCAACATATTAGATCTTTTAACTAATGAATCTCTCCTACACTTTATGTGTTAATATTAGCACGTATTTCTAGAAATGAGGCTGATTTAGCAAGATACAAATACTCATTTAAGGGGGCAGCAAATCAGGGGATTAAACGCGGGCCTGCCTCGTGGTCACCCTCACGCGCCCAGCTTGGGGGCACGGAGGAGCGTCCTGGCAGCTGCCGGGTGGTGGGCAGCTCGCTGTTCAGAGCTTCTGGGAGCTCCGTGGGGCATGGCCTCCCCTAGGCCACCCCAGCCGTCCGGCCCCACCAAGCGCCTCCTGTCTAGGGGTCCCCCGAGCTGCAGCCTCTGCCCAAGAACCATTCCCGCAAGATGCCAAGGGGCAGTGCTAGGGGTGGATCTCCCAGGAGTCGTCTCTGTGCTGCTTCAGAGTTGCCCAGTCCTCCCTGCCGGTGGGCAGGGAAGGCAGGACAGGGGAGCATGGGCTCTTGGGGTGGGCGGCTTTGTGTACCCCGGAACTCCCCTCTCTGGGGTTCTCTGCCTCACACTCCATGAGAGAATACCAGGGCTGTGGGAGGCTGTGGCCACCCGCCGCCCCTGGAGGAGGGTGCAGGGGAGAGCCCGGCCCCTGGGCACTGGCCAGTTTCTTCCCACGAGACCTCTGAGTCCTGCTGTCAGCACCAGTGAGGTCTCCACCTTCCTCACACTTCCCGGGGCTTCTGCAGAAAGAGCCCTACGGGGGACGATACAGTGTCCTCCGGGTGTGGGGAGAGGCAGGACCCACGTCTAGACGCCTCACCCTCCCCACTGCAGAACCCCTCCAATGCCCAGCCAGTGTCTGCTGGAAGAGGGGGTCTCTGACCCACAGTGGTGACCGAGGGGACACTGACAAGTGGCCCCTGAGGGCAGGGCAGAAGCAGATTCCCCGAGGTGCAGTGTGCCAGGGACTGGAAATGCCTGGTGAACAAGTCCAGCAAAGTCTCAGAGAGAAAGAGAGAGAGAGAGAGAGAGAGAGAGAGAGAGGGAGGGAGAGAGGCAGGAAGACAGGACGGAACCCCGCAGACACCAGCTTCCACTGCGGGGCATGACCTGAAGTCTTCAGAACACACGCTTACTCGCTCGCTGACCGGGCAAGGGTCAGGGCAGAGCATCGGCACGTGCTGCGGGGTCACCCGCAGCCCCTCCGGGAAGGGAGTCTGCACAGGAGCCGTCAGCACCGTGCCCACGGCTCTGGCACAGGGGAGGCACCGTTTCCACAAACCACAGGAGACGAGCGGACGAGGGGCGCAAACCCAGCTGTTGTGGGTCGTGGGGGGATGGGGGGTCAGGAAAGGGCATGCCCAGCGGAGACCAGCACAGCTGGCCTCGGCCAGCTCAGCGCTTCCGGGTCAGGGACGTGGAAGGTGCACCATCAGGAGCTCAGTGTGGACCGTGCAGGGTGGCCCGGGCCGGCTGTGACCGTCTGTCCCGCCAGGCCTGTGCTCCCACGACTGTGCTATGGACTGCCGGGGACTGGGGTAGCTTTGGGGAAGGAGATGGGGGTTTTACCTCCAATCAGCCCCAGAGGGATGGTGGGTGCTGCCGCCCCCGACCCCAGGGAAGGCAGCAGGGCTGTGAGCAGTGGGGGTGACGGAGGGGACCTCGCGGCGGGCTCAGCACTGTGTCCCAAGAGCCCTGCGGGGCGACAGCAGCCCGGCGAGGACAGGCACGCAGATGGGAGGGTCACACAAGGCATAATAACCCAAAAGGTATAGGGGAGGCTTGAATTTAAAAAGAGTATTACTGTAAAAGTCAACTTCCACGGGCCCCTTGAGCCGCGGCCCCTCGCTGCCCGTCTGCCCACTTTCTGAAGCAGTTCTGGAAGTCGCTTTTGTGAGTTATTCTGTCACGGCTGCCCCAGTGTCCTGAACTGATTCAAAACGTCTGCCTTTCACGGTCATCGTGACTTCGGGGCACAGTAGGCAGTTGCACAGCGCCAGATCCGGTGACTAAGGCGGATGAGGACGCACCATCGTGAGCTTACGGGCCTGCCTTCCTGTGGAATGGCCACCGGCGGCAGCATTCACTGTGGACTTCCAGGGCTGCTTCAGGAAGCAGCGGGAGCCATGGGGGTAACAGGCTGAAGCGAGGGGGAGGATTTAGGGAGAGGCGAGGCAGTGTCCGTCACCGTTCTGCACTTCAAATAGTGTCACCACCCGCTGTAAATTCTGGTCACACCTCCTAAGCCGGGAAAGACTGGCCAGCACTCAGCTAGAAGCCGGACTCGGTCCGCGCTCTGCGACGTCAGCCCAACACAGCTCCCCGGAGGACAGCCTGAGGATGAGGATGAGGGAAAGCCTCAAGCAACGCAGGGGGACCAAGGAACGCTGGCCACCTAGGCAGGGCTCTGAGGGCAGGACCTCACCACTGCCCGGGGCCTGGGCGGACCCTTCCCGGTGGCGCCACGGCACCAACGACAGCAGCTGGACGCCAGAGGAGCCCTGTCCCTGCAGACGACGCTGCACCCACAGGACCTGAGGCAGCCCGCCCGGCTACCCCGTGAATCTCGGGAGGCTGAGGAGCCGTCCCGCAGACACTTCTGGCAAACACCAGGGCGGTGCGCGCCTAAGAAAGGGCTGAGAGTCTTCCTGAGGGCTCCGCCCTGCGCTGGATCAAAGTACCTGTTGCTAGCGTTCCAAAGCCTCTGCCAACCAGAACGCCTCTTAACCAAGAAAACTCAGGGGGAAAGGTAGAACGTGACATCGCTTGAAAAGAAAGGGCAGTGCGCAACTTTTTTGTGCCTTATGCAGAAGCCAAAACCGAAAAAAAAAAGCAACTTCTGAAGAGAATTGCCCTCCAAGGAAAGCCAGAGTCGGCCGCAGACGCTAGCACTGTGCTATTATCCAAAGACACGGGGTCTTCAAGACCAGCGCCACCTGCCACCCGCTGTCCCCACGGTCGCATGGGTCACAGGACGCAGAGGTGGGGGGACACGGAGCCACCTGGAAGGGCTCTGTGAACCCCTATCCGCCCACTCCGGGACAGCCGGACCCGCCATCTCCAAGACACGCGCGGCCACTAGAGCTCCTACCTGCCACGCGGTGGGTCTCAGGCTCTGGAGGTCCGGCCCAGCTGAACGTCTCTCCTCCGGAGTCCTGGGCGGGGTGAGCCGCGGCCTCGCCGGTGCCGGGTAGAGGAGGGAGGCGGTCCAGGGGCAGGGCTCCCGCCCTCGGAGCCGCAGTGACCCCGCCTTGTGCTCGTCTGCTGGACAGGAGGGGCCCTGTGGCGGGAGGAGGGCAGGGGCTAGGGAGGGAAGCGCGGACTGTGAGGACCACAGGGAACCCTCCCCAGGATTTCCTGTAGGCCGAGCCTCCTGCCTCTCCCCGGAGGAAACGAGAAATTTAAACCTGTCCTCGGGCCACCAGGAAGCAGGGAGTAAACACGCGGAGAGTCCCGGGCAGGACAAGCGGCCAGCGCCGCTGGCCCCTGGTTCACCTCCCCAGGAACGTTCCTCCTGAAGTCTCCCCAAAGGGCTTGACACCGCCAGAGTCCAGTGGCTCAGCCTCCCACCTGGCTGGAGCAGATGCTGGCCCCAGCCCAGCGTCCGGCAGCAGCACAGCCCGGGACTGGACAGGGCTGTGGCCCCGGCCCGCGAGACCCTCGCCGCTCTTTGGAAACACCGGTGGGCCGTGTCTGTGCTGACAGGCCGTGGACCAGAGTCTGGGTGCTGCGGGGAAGCGGGCGCAGACCGCCACCGCGTCTCCATGGTGTGGGGAGGCCAGCACCTGAGCTCAAACAGGAGGAAGGCCAAAGGGGACCCAGGCTGGCCTGGCCCGCTCCCCCCAGACCGCACCCACCCGCCCGCTCCCCCCCTCCAGCTCCTCCTGCCCCGCACGAGGACCATGCGGGGCCCTTTCCACCACGCACCCTGGCCTCCCGGCCTCTGGTGCCCAGGCCAACCTGCTCCCTTCCTTCTCAACCCTCACAGCTGGACTCTGGCTCTCCCCCTCCCCGTCCCTCTGCAAGGCTCTCATCTACGGCATCACGGGCAGGGCCTGCTTCGGAGACCCCCAAATCTGGGACTCGGGAGTCGGGACCAGAGACCTTGGACCCAGGACCTGAACCCTGGGACGCTGGACCTAGCATCAGGACCCGGGACTCGGGACCTTGGACCCAGAACACACAGGGTTTGATTTGTGACTCCAAGGTTAGTAGGAGGAGTTTCACTGGTTTCGGGTACCTGCTACCTTTAGGGGAGAGACAGAGAGCATGGCCCGCAGAGCATCCTAGGGCCATTTAAATCTGGAGGTCAGGGAGAGACCAGTGACCAGGGGACACGCTGCTGCTTGCCTTGGGTAGGATGCCCCTGTGTGCCGGGGCTGCCCACCCTGTGCTCATCCAGGCCCATCTGACAGAGGGGAGGGACGCGAGGAGAGAGACGGAGATGGGGCGTCCCTGGAGATGAGGGGTGAAGGAAGGGACCCCAAGTGGGAGAGGGACACGGATGAGAGTGGGCACTGGAGAAGAGGAGGGGGAAGGGCACAGGGGGTGAGGCGCCGGTGGGGAGAGGGCAGAACACAGCGGGCACGTCAGGGCAGGGCGGGGGAAAACCCCTCCCGAGGTCCAGGGCTCATCTAGAAGTGCCCATTGAGGGCAGCCTGGATGTGTCCTCCCGGCCCTGGTCCTTCCCGGCCCCTTGCCGGGCTCCCCACTCCTTCCCTGTCCTCGCTGCCCCTGCTGAGTCCTGTCACCTCCGAAGGCAGAGGGACCAGAGGCCGGGACAACACAGGAATTCACCTCTGTGTTCTGCCTGGACTTTGAAACCTTATCAAAGCCGCATGGCCACCTGTCATGTCTTGATGCTGAGCTTCCCTGATGGTGTGTGGCTGCTGGAACTGCTGGCATCGATTCTGGTCCCTTCTCGTGGGTCCCTGAGTCCACGTGGCCTTCGAGCCTTCCCAGGAGATGCCCTGGGCTGAGAAACCCCCTCGAGGGCCACTGGGCCCAAGGCAAGTTTCCATCCCACAGATCCACGAGCAATGTCGAGCCAATGTCTCTAAACGTGTGCGGGTCCCAAGACCTGGTTCTGTGCGCTTCTTCGGCAGCCAACGTAGGCAACACCTGGCATAAAGCAAAGATCTTTGTGAAATCAGAGGTTGGCGTTTGTTTCGGGGGGTTTGCACCGGGCTCCTGGCAAAGGGATGCCGCTTACGCCAGAAGTACAGAGGCAGAGGAGAGAACGAGGGGCGGGAGAGGGCACGAACACTGATTTCCCTGTCAGAGGAACGTGGAGATTCGTCTGCGGACCCCGGGACAGGGCTGGGTCTGCAGGAGATTCATCTCCCTCACTTCTGAGTCAGGTGCCGACGTGGCCACGGGTTTATTTTATACTTATGGGAGAGAGATGCTTGTACCTTTGTGATGACGGGAAGCAGGGATTAACAGTGCCTGCAGCCAGTTCCCTCAGGAATCTGCAGGGACAGGACTGTTTTTCTTAAATATTTTGATAGATTTATATGTTCCCCAGGCATATAAAATAAAAACAGGAAATAAACTCAGCATGTTGATTGTGGGGCGTCAGGAGGCCCAGGTGGCTGGACCCAGGCACAGCTCTCCCTCCTCCTGGGGTGCCCACAGTGGGGGGTGTTGTGGCTGCTCTGAGAGCTGAGTGGCTGGGGGAGAGTGGTCAGGGAGGCAGCCAGACAGAAGCTGGCACCTCATACAACTCAGAGGCCTGAGAAGACAGCACAGAGAGAAGAAAGGAACCCCCAGCAGGGGCCACCCCAGCTGTGCAGCAGGGTGCCAGGAAGCACTGCTAGCTCTCAAACTACTCTGTAGAAACGTTTGGGCCAGTTTCGAGGCAGCTGGGACACAACACCTGACACTCAGAATGTCAGGAAGGAAACATGGACTTCAGCTCACATTTTCAGAGACTCAGTTCATTCATGGTTAGCCGGCAATGGAGGAAGCACCCAGTACAGGCCTGACAGGAGAGACAGGAAGCCATGGAGACGTGGAGCGGGAGGAAGGACAGGGCTAGCACGTAGGCTTCCTGGTTGTGTCCCGGAGACCCGCCCCTTCTGGGTCAAGCCCCTGTGAACCGTGCCTTCTAAGTAGGCCAGACCTCTTAATGACACGTGGAACCGATGGACTAACCCCCTGGTTGAATTGCCTTCCAGACATTTTAGGGGATGTTCCAGGTCCAAACAACTTGAAAGGAAGGGAAACTCCCTCCAAATTCATCCTACAAAGTCAGATTACTCTCTGACCCACACCAGACAAGGACACCACAAAACCTGAACACCATGGAATGGTATCGGTATCCCTAAGGAACTTCAAAATAGAAGCTCGCAACAACATACTCGTGAATTGAATTCAGCAGCACGTTAAGAAGATCGTGTAACATGATCAAGTCGGTTTTATCCCAGTAATTTTTAAGTTGACTGTCGTTCTTATCTGCTTGAGTAATAACATATGTATCAGAAACACGATGTAGTGCCTGGCGGGGCGGGGCCCTGTGCAACCCCAGCCCTCTGGGAGGAGGGCAAGTTCAAGTCCGGCCTGGGCCGCGGAGCAACTTAATGAGACCGCACGGTGCCACCCAGCGCCTGCCTCCCACACAGCCCATTACGAGCTGTGTGTCAAGCCACGATCCAAGCAACCAGCCCAGCTTCCCACCAGAGCTCTTAGGAACAGATACACACGTGCGGCCTTGGGGGGTTTATGGCTCTTGAATGTGCTATAAAACCATCGCTTGAAGGGAAAGTGAGCGCGTGGTAGGTCGGGGAGTGAGCTCGGGTCGTTCCTCAGAAGAGCGGTTGCAGGTTGGGACGTAATTGCGAGGATCATACTCGGCCTTGGCTGGTAACAGGGCACACTGAGTCTCCTGGCGTCTGAAGGCCCCTGACCAGCAGCGAGATTTAGTAGCTACCTACCAAATCTTCGCTCCCTCCCATCTAAGATGGCAGTGGCTCCAGAGCTGAAGGTTCTTTTTGTGCCCTCTGCCCTCCCACTCCCGCTGCACTAAGCTACCACTTGCACTCCTTTCCCTCTCCCTAGGGCTCCCCACAACTCCCCTGCACCCCAGCAGATGCCCAGTGCCCTGGGCCAAGGGAATATCCCAGCATTCTTCCTTGATATTCCACCGTGGGTACTGGGTAGCCACTGTCCTGCCTCTCTATGACCAGTGGGAGGTCACGCGTGTATTGAAGAGGTGGCAAGAGGTGAGCAGGTCCTCACGCGTGGCAGGACTCCAGAGCCTCACTCTTGAGCTCCGACCCCTTCAAAATCCCCACCCCTTAGCCTGAAAACGGAATCCTGGCTCTTACTCCAAAATTCTCAACAATGCGTCCTGGACTCTCCCTACCGGTCCTGCTGTCCTATCTCTTCCCTTCGTTTGCCTGCAAAGATCCCAGAGGCCAGTTCTGGACAGCTTCTCCTCCTGGTCCCCATCTCTGAAGCTCGGATGGCCGTCTGCCCCCCTCCACTGCTCTCCTTGGGGTCCTCGATGGCTTAGAGCTCCCAGGGCTCCTCTCGGGCCTAGCTGGACGCGTCTAGGAACTTCACTGGTGCTTCCTCAGAGCCCTTCAGCTTAGCATCTGGGCAGCGGAGTGCCCGCCCTCTACCCACTTTCCCCTTTGGATCTGGGAATGCTCTTCCTCTGTAGGTGACGGTGTTCACCCAAGCACCAAATCCCCCACCCCCGCCCCGCCCCATTTCGGCACTACCACCCCTGCTAGCGACAGTCTTTCCTCGCTCCGTCATGCCCAGCCCCACATCCTCTCCCCAGGCCCAAGGCAGGGACCTGAATCTCAAGCCAATGGACCATCGCCACATGTCACAAGGCCTCCACACCCGCTGCCACCCTCCCTGCCTGCCCTGACCCCGTCCTGCTGAGCTACGGCACAAGGAGTCCTTCCCGCCCTGGGCTCTGCCCACCCGCCCTCAGCACTCTCCCGCCTTGGCCACTCCCTTGAAGGGTGCCCACACTGCCCACGCTGCTCAGGACCCTCTCCTGAGCTTGTTCACTGGGCGGTGGCCTGCTAAGGGCCACCCTCAGAGGGAACATCGGCTCCTCAGCTGTGCCCGCTGGGGAGCCAGCCTCTCCTGGGCGCCCTTACTGGGCCACGACCCTAATGTCGATCTTGCTCACAACATCTTGCCTTCCTGAGCTTGTACCTGGATTAATTTTCCGACGTGTCTGTCTCCTCTTTGGTATTTTTCAGCATTTTCACTGCATCTTACCTGGCTTTGTGTCTCTCTTTGTCCATATACCTACTGAATGAATTTACACGTGAAAGGGGGCGGTGACACTTGGGGGTGCTGAGTCCTGCTGGAGATCGGAGGCACCCGGAACGCCTCTTCTTCCTGGGGCAGATGGCCCAAAGTGGCCCAGGGGCTGGGGAGGGCACAGGAGTGACATTTGGCAAGGTCTCGGAGCTCGGCGCTCTTCCCAGAATGCGCTGCTTCTGCTCTTGAGTCGGAGTGAGGGAACATTCTCTGTGATTGCTGAGTCCCTGGGGAGGTGCCCAGAGGCTCTTTCCTTTGCCTGTCTTCTCTGGAATGACCTCTGGGGGCCACACGCGCCGCCTTCACGGTCTCCGTGGGCGAAACCTCAGGCCAGGACGAGGGCTGTGAGGGCTGAGACCACTTCCTTTGGCTATGGTTGTTGAATTGGCCCCAAAGCTGACATTCCAGTTCATTCCCAGGGGATGAGTTCCGCTCTCCCTGCCTCAATGGACGACTGTTTCTTCTCACAGAAGCAGCGCTTTCCCCAGATACTGATTCTCCCGAGGAGCAGGAGTTTATACCAAGGTGCCCGTTACTTCCCTCTGAGAATCACAGGTGGCTTTTTCCTAGAAGACGGCTTGTTCCCCACCAGGTCTAGTCACCGGGAGTACATCTGCCCACACTGCCACAGGCTGCCCAGTACTGGGCCACACCCCACGCCCTGCTCTGGGCCAACACCAGGGACAAAGGGGACATATTCCGAGCCCACACAGCTCTATCTTGGCAGCAGAACACTCTCATGACTGTTTGAATTTAGAAATGCTGGAACCCTGGGAGTTGGCCTCCATGAGATTTTGCCTCCAAGACTCACTATCTACTATAATTGTACCCAGTGTCCCCCCATTTTCGTGTCCAAGAACAACTGACAATTTAGAGTCCATAGAAGGCAGGTTTGAGGTCACACCAAAAAAGAAAAAATCTAATCGAAAACATAGTCATGTATTTGGGAAGACAGACAAACTTTTAGCAAAGTCTTCACAAGTGTTTAAGTAACAACGGTGTCACCGACGAGCTGGTAGATCGTGTCAGCTCGGTTCTGTGCCTTGGCAGATGGACGGCGGTAAGGACGGTGTCGGAGGATGCCAACGCCCGGAGGGTGTTACGGTGATTATAGGTTAGCAAAGTACCAGCAGCAGCGTGGAGCGGTCAGTACTCACTTCTGAGAATTCTATTGAAAGCTGGTTAAAGCTGGATAATTAATAAAATAAATACATAATTTGTAAAGTATATGTTTATTTTAAAATATGTTTTTCTTGCCTGAGCTTAGCAAAATGACCAAGAATCTAGTGGCAATTAAAGTTTTGTCCTTTGGCTAGAAGGCTGATTTAAACAACCTTTCTTGCATCAATGCCCAAAGCCAGGAAAAAAGACCTAACAAAGAAAGAGAAGCATGGGCCAACTTCTTTGATCAAAATAGATGCAAACAATAAAATAATAAAACAGATGCAAATGTCCTTATGCATGTATCAATTAATGTAACACACCACACAAACAAAAGCAAGGACAAAAATCACATGATTCAATAAATGTGGGAAAAGCCTTTGAAACAATTCAGCATCTTTTCATGATAAGAAAAAGACCTTGATGAATATAAGTATAAAAGACTCTCACCGCGAGCTGATAAAAGCAATTTATAATAATCCCATTGCCAACATCATCCTAAATGGGGAAAAAGCAAAATCATTTCCCCCAAAATCAGGATACAAAATCAATGCACAAAAATCAATAGCATTTTTCTACAGTCACATTGAAGACACAGAGAAGGAGTTGAGAAAACCAACCCTATTCACAGGAGCCTCAAAGGATATTAAATACCTGGGAATCAATGTAACTAGGAAGTACAGTGTACTTCCACATGGGAAACTATAGTTTTCTGGAAAAAAATACTGTAGAGAACATTAGAAAATTCCAGAAAGACAGCCCTGTTCCTGAACAGCCAGAACCAACATTGTCAAAAGGGCCATACTGCCAAAACGGGTATACAGACCCAATGCAACTTCAATCAAAATATCAACAGCATTTTTCACAGAACTAGAAAAAAATTATCCTAAAATTTATGTGGAACCACAAGAGACCCAGAGTAGCCAAAGCAATCCTAAGCAACAGGACAACATCAGGAGACATCACAATACGAGATATCAGGTCACGTTACAAAGCAAAAGTGATTTAAAAATACACATAATACCGGCACAAAACCAGAGAGGCAGACAGAATGGAAGGTGCAGAAACGACCCCGAGCAGTTTCCACATCTGGTCTTTGAAAAACAGGTAAAAGATACACACCAGAGGAGACAGCCTCTTTAACAAACAGTGCTGCTGGGGAAAGCTGGTTATCCACATGCGGAAGAATGAAGCTACACCCTCATCTTTCACCGTGTGCCAGAATGAGGTCAGAGTGGATCGGAGATCTAGATATCGAAATGGAAACACCAAACCTGCTAGAAGACGAACCAGGCAAAATCCTGGAAGATATCGGCATAGGAAAGGACTTTCCCAAACACTCAATGCACCTGAGACAACACTGGGAATCAACAAATGACGTTTCATCAAATTAAAAAGCTTCGGCACAACAGAGGAAATGGTCGACAGAATGAGAGAATGGGGAGAAATATTTTTCCTCAGAAAGAGGCCCCAGACAGAGGGCTAATATCAAAAATATATAAAGAACTGAAAAAAATTATCCCCCGCATAAAAGGCCCAATAAAAAAAAACCAGGCGTCTGAAATTAATAAACATTTCTCAGGTGAAGAAGTTTGAATGGCCAATGAATGCTTGAAAAAATGTTCCGCATCTTTAGCCATCAGAGAAACGCTGATCAAAACAGCACTGGGGTTCCATCTAACTCCAGTGAGAGTGGCTGATATTAAGAACTCAAAATCCACGAAGGCCGGTGAGGCCGTGGGGAGAAAGGAACCCTCCTCTGTTGCTGGTGGGAGCTGGTACAACCACTATGGAGAGCAGTATAGACATGACTCAAAGAACTGAAAATTGGTATTGCACCTGACCCAGGTATACCTCTTCTGAGTATCTTCCCAAAAGAGTTAAAGTCATCAAACAGGAGTGATACACGCTTTCCCACGGTCACAGCGGCACAATTTGTGATAGCCAAATCTCGGAAGTGACAGATATGTCCAACAACGGATAGACAAACGGATAGAGAAGATGCAGTGTGTACACCGTGGAGCACAACTTTGCCATAAAGAAGGACAAATGGAGTCACTGGCAGGAAAACGGGTGTGCCTTGAGACCGCTGTGCTTAGCCGGATGAGCTCCACGCAGAAGGTTAAGTATCAACGCTTCCTCTAGTATGAGAAAACCAAAGCATAAGCAAGTGAAAGAATGACAGCCAAAGAAAGAGAGACTGACGGAAACAGGAGGACAGCCCTCAAGAAGGGAGCTAGGAGACGTGGGGGCACCAGAGGGTGAGAGGGGCAGGAGGCGAGAGCGGTCACGGCACCACTGCCCAAGCCCGGTCTCGCACACGGAGACCGTCACTGAGTGCTGCGAATCTGAACGAGAAGAATAATTCTGGTAAAAAGAAAGATGAGGGTGTTCTGAGGTTTACAAAATCGATTTAAATTTGAAGACAATGTTCTGCAGAAAAGTGGCAAGCGGACTTTCTAATATAAATGTTTTAGAACAATGTGGAAAGTCAGGAGCAACCAGGAGCCTTGGACATCCGGCCTAAATATCATGTCAAAATAGAATCCCAAGAGACACGTAAGAGAAATTTAGTGCTATGTTTTGATCATCACATTATTTTGTTATTAGTCACTTTAGTATTGTAACTTTATTATTATTATTATTATTATTATGCTACTTTATTAGTTACTTTAGCATGATGTTCTAGTTATTATGTTGCTTTAATATCACTTTATTATCATTATTATGTTACTTTATTATTATTGTGTTACCTTAGCGTTATGTTTTAGTTATTTTGTTACTTTAGTATTTGTTACTTTGGTATTGTGTTGCCTTATTATTATTATGTTGCTGTATTAGTTATGTGAGTATTATGTTTTAGTATTACATCACCATGGTTGATACATTGTCTCTTTACCATGCCCTAAGGCAAAATGGAGTTCCATGTGATGGTTTAAAAATTACTTTCAAATTTTTCTACCCTGAGAAGCAGGGAAGCTGGACACAGAGTGAACCTGCTGCATCTCCCAAACCTGTCCCAGATAGAAGAGCTGGAGTCCCCGCCGCCCCAGGGAGGGAGGTTTCTTGTAGAGTTCCCGGTGCACAGATGTTGACACGCATGTACATGTTTCTGTTTCTTTGTTTTCATTAATCATGTTGTTTTTAGATGTGACTCTGCCTCCCATGTCACATCCGGTTTATGTCGCCTTTAAAAAGCACTTTTTATTTAAAATTTTTAAAAAGACAATGTAACCATTTATAAGAAATAGCACAAATATAGATTTTTCATATATATATATATATATGGCTTTCGCCTCTTTTCATAGAGAATCAACAACAGGGTGCCCCAGTAATAGCCTGGGCGTCTGCTGCTCAAAACCCCTCTGTTCTAGGTAATGATATTTTCTTCTGCTGTGGGTTTTTGTTAAGTCTCTCTTGTATGTTCACCCATCACATTTCAACTTAACCTACAGAATTCCCACTATTTCCTGTAAATACTGTTCTATTATTGCAACAAAAACAGCCCTGTGCTTGGGTAAATATTGGACACAATATTATTCTTTTATAAATATCTTAACTCAGTGCCCAGGGGTCTATTTCAGTGTTGAAATACTATAGGTTGTTTCCCATGTGCTCGGCCTTCATTTCTCTGGTATTCTTTCTTTTTGATGGTGATGGGAATCGAGCCCAGGGCCTTCCCATTGAGCTACTTCCCAGACCATGTTTAATTTCGATCTTGAAGTGGGATCTCACCAAGTTGATCAAGTTGGGCTCAAACTTACAATCTTCCCGCCGTGGCCTCCCAGAGCACTGTCCCACTGGACCTGACTAATTTCCAATCCTAATAGTCACTAGTTGCTGTTTTTCAATGCATGCTTTGCGTTCTTTGTACTGGGAGTCTCTGGGTCCGGGTGTTTTCACTGGCCAAAGCCAGTCTTGAAAATAGTTTAAGGTCTGTGTACCTGCAGTAACTAGGGCTTTATTCATTCTGTAGAATCTCCCAGAAACCTTCAGGCAGAGATGCATACAAGTTAAAGTTGTGATGCTTATCTTTAACTGGCTACTTTAGGATTGAGCCCAGTATTTATTTTGGGAGAGGAAGGGCAGATTATCACAGCATCCCGATTGCCAAGAAGAAACAACACAAGAAGTCAGAAGCTTGTTCAGTGGTGGATCTGTTTATTTACAGAAATCAAATATTTCTGTCTCAAAAATACTTTCCCTGCCATGCCGACCAACCCGGGATGCTTTCTTAATTCACTTTCGTGGGCTCTTCCATCTTGGCACCAGCCCAGCCATTCCTGCGGTCGCTCTGGCTGGACGCAGGGTCAGCTGGGGCTCTCTCCTCTCCCCATCGTGCGGCACGTCAGGTGGTGCCAATTCCTGGGGCCCTGACGGTCAGTTCTCCCTCTTGGGCTGTGAGTATCTCGCACTTAACCTCTGAATCATCCTCCCCACCGGGCTCCATCCTTTTCTCCCTTCAGGTCAAAACAGCCCCGCGTAGCGCGTTCAGTCGCCAGAATCCTGGGCTCTTTTCCCTCCTGGACGCATCTTGCAAAGTCCGGCTCAGTCGCTTGCACTTCCAGGAAGTTTCCCTGGTCCCCCATCCCGGGAGCGTCTCCCCCGCCACTTCCTTTGGGGTTACCCTTGCTGCTGGGCTATCTTCTGTGACTTAGCTTCTTGAGGTCAAAGCCTCCGTCTCTCCCCCTTGTCTCCTCTGTTTCCCTGATATGACATCACATACTCAAACAGTGTCACGGGACAGTCGCTGAAGTAAACAGGGATGTATAGAAGACCCCTCTTCTGGGGCAGGGGGAAATGGCTCAGCAGTTAAAGCACTCGCTTAGCAAGTGCTAAGTACCTGCATTCGATTCCCTAACAGCTCATTAACCAGGTGTGGCGGCACATGTCTCTAATCCCAGCGCTCGGGAGGCTGAGGCAGGAGGATTGCCCTGAGTCCAAGGCCAGCCTCGGCTCCGTAGTGAGTTCAGGGCCAGCCTGGGCTGCAGAGCGAGACCCGGTCCCAAAAAAGAAAAGAAGAAGAAGAAGAAGTAGAAGAAGGGGAAGAGGACGACTCTTTTTCTTCCAGATAAGCTGATTTTAATATTTAGTATTGGTTCAGACTGAGGTTTCTATGAAGACAGTCTCGTCTGAAGAAATCTGCGGCTCTAACAGAACTTGCTCTGTGGAAGGAAAGGCGACTTCCCTTCAAATCCCCTCAGCACATGAGTCACGACCTAAGTCCTGGGTCCCTGTCACACCTGCTCAGCCGTGAGGTGTGGGGCAAGTGCAGAGGTCAGGAAGCCCCAGACAGCAGACATGTCTTTCCTTCGGTGTTACAAGAAGAAAAGAGACTGAGAGACTCTTCAATGGGATTTAAGGTCGGAGTCACAAAAGGGTTTCACTGAGGTGAACTGAGTCTGCTCAGGAGGCTGTATTTGTCTGGAGGGACTGCAACGCCCAAGGCCAGGCCTGCCGGGAAAAGGCTCCGCTCTGCCCACCGGCTATGGCCAGGAGCTGTAGGGTGCGTCCCGTCTGTCTAAGGACGTTATCTGGTTCCCGCTCTTGTGTGATAAGCGGGAAACTGAACCTCAGAAAGTTGCAGTAGACTGGTTTTCAGAGCCGGCGCCCACCGGAGGGGACTGGAATTCCCAGCTGGGGGTGCCCAGGGACATCACCGTCCTACTTAGCGGACACAGCGGTGCTTGAGGCACTTACAGACCCATTGTGCGGGTACGGTGACTCCTACAGGACCCACGCATGAAGGGCCGTGAAGCCCCTGTGCTCTGCATGGGACATCGAGGAGCACACTCCTGTCCAAACTTCCACTTGAAAAAAGAAAATCTCAACTGGAACTGCCACAGCGAACAGGAGAGACCCTGCCCGCTTGTGCTTGCGTAAGTGACAGCAACCCGGCCTCCCGGCCTGCGTGGGACCGAGCGAGGCAGGCTTCGTCCTCCCCCGGGAGCACGGGGGGAGCAAAGCTGCCTGGGAAAAGCGGAAGTACCTTCTTTCCCTAAAGCTAATCTCCTTCCATGCTGTAAATGTGACATGTGGTAAGCAGAGGGTGATTAACTTGATCCTCATAAAGTTGACCCTCGGGCCACCGGGACGGAGATTTTTTCTCCTATTCTCGTCCGTCACCACCTCACGGTCACCTCCAGACGTGCCACAGACCTCTGGAAACCCCGCAGGCTCCTACCCCAGACGGCGGAGTTCGGAGTTTGGAAACATAGCAGGAAAATTCATATTGCAGGCAAACACCAGGCTCACTTCTAGGTTCTGACCCTACCCGCGCGGAACAGTAAGGCAAATATTTACCCAACTCATCAGAAACCGTGGCCGTGACCAACAGAAAATTGATTTCCGATCCCCACGTCAGTCTAGGGAAGAGGCCAGATATTACGGTAGATGAACAGGTATGCTGGGAACTTGGTCAACACGCAGCGGCCAGTGATTCTTCTAACACACTACGCTTAGTTTGCGGGAAGAGGGGTTTCAAACAGCATGGGGTATATTGTTGTAAACATCAGGGAGGCGTTTTAAATGTCCGTGGTAAATTATTATCTCGTGTAACTTACCCATGACCCTGCCACGCAAGGGACCGACATAATAAAAATATTTGGAGAAACAACAGCGTGACACACGTGTGAAGGGCGGGGAAGACAGCGGTGAGGACACCGTATCTTTGAACCGTCCTTCACCCCCGACCAACCCTGTGACTCCCAGGAAGTGCAGGGTCTTGCTTCGAGAAGCTCGGGCCCCACCCATGCAGGGCACCGTGCAAGCCTCTCCGGGGTCCTCCGGGGGTTGCAGAAGGGGCAAGGGCGAGGGACATGACCTGCTGAGGTGGCTGGAGGTAAGAAGGCTTGGCCAGCAGAGCGGCTAGGGAGGAAGGCGGTGAAAAGCTGGCGCTGGGGACAGCGTCCAGCAAGGGCTCCAGCTCCTAAGAAGGGGCGTCGTGAGGGAGGGAACACCTTGAAGGGTGCACAGGCAAGGCCAGGAAGGAATCGTGCTGCCTGTGCTGACCCCCCACGACCCCATCGCTAGGGCTTGAGGGTGAGAGACGCGAGCCTGGCATCTGGAAATGAGAGACACCCACCGTCCCTGTCAGGGCCAGGGGAGAGTTCCCTGCCCCTCTCACGGTCCTCTCACTCCACTTCCTGTGCCCTCTGACCAGCCAGGTGGGTATCCACGCGCACTTAACTGTTAGGATTCCACCAGTCCCACTCCATACTGTCCACAGAAGAAGGCGGCTTTGGGGGCTCTGCCTGTCCCTCTGCTCAGTCCAGAGAGACCTCCAGGGAGGAAGACTGCAGGACACCCCTGGGCCAAGAGGGGGTGGCACACACACTCCTGGTGCTCCCCAGCCCCAGGAGGGACCTTGTGCCCAGAGATCAGGGGTCCTCATTGGTGGACTGAGTGCCACCTCAAGTTCTGCGGGGTGGTGTACTCCCATAGTCCCAGCGCTCCGGAGGCTGCGGTAGAAAGACCACAAATTCAAGGCCAGCCTGGAATGTGGAGAGGCTCTATCTTAAAAAAAAAAAAAAAACTACGAACTATAAGTAAAAAAATAATAAACAAATGAATAAATAAATAACTAAAAGGGACCTCCCTGTCTACAACTACCACACTCCCAGGGGAAGGGTCACATGAGCTCAGAAAACCAGCTGGGACTTGAGGGAGGGCTCTACGTCGGGGTTGTGAGGTCTACAGGGTGTGGTCATGGGGTCCCAGTGAGCATGTCCCTCCAGCCTGAGGAGGAGGGTGGCTGGAGCTGACCCGTCCTGCGCTGCCAGGGACGGCTCATCCTGACACGGACCCAGGAAGTCTGCACCCTTCCCCAGTCCGCACTTGGCCTCTCCTCCACTGGAATGTTCTTGGGGCTCAGGAAGAAGGCCAGGATGCACCTTAGCTTGTCCTCTTGGCTCACGACTGCGACAGCGACAGACGTCCGGTGCGGAGCCTCCTGCCCCGGTTTCTGGAGAAGAGAGACTGTACGTAGCCCGCAGCCTCCTAGGACAGACTCCATCCCCCAGTGTCTCTCGCCCTGAGTGTGACTCTTGCCACCTCGGGTGTGTTACTAAGGTCACGCACAACCTGAAACGCTAGTCGGGAGCTGCACCTGCCACGGCCGGCACACGACCCTGGTGCCTGATGGCGGGGAACGCTCCGATCTGAGTGGCGGGACAAGCTGGCCTGTCACGTGCCTGTCTGCCTCTTAGGAGGGGGCGGCTGGGTGACCATAGCTCTGACCGTATTTGATGAGAAGCTAAGTCTGAAGACCGCGAGGGGGTCCCCGTGCCCCGGGAGCCAGAGGTCCTGCGGGAGCAGCTCGGGCCCAGATGAGGATTGTGCTTCCCCGCTCCTCGGGGCTCGCACCCAGCACCTTCCCAGCCACCCGGGTTCCCCGTGCCCCTCCCGCCTCCCCGAGGGATGGGGCTGCTGATTCTGGGCACAGTGGAGGCCACCAGAGACCATCCATCCACATTAAATCCTGTGACAAAATACATTTTCTCCTGGTAGGTTTTGTGCAAAACATTTCTTTTGCACGGAACCAGCAGTCTCTGCCCTCGTTAGTTTCAGGACCTCTGTGCTGGGAGAACTTCGGGGTTGCTAACGTTTGCTGCTGTTTTGCTATGTCATTGCTTGTTGATGTTAATCATATTAGGACGGGGCAGGGAATTGTACCCATCGAGCTGAGGTCACATGTCAGCAGACTGAAAGGCAGGACCAGAGGACCCTGAGAAGCAGGCACCCGAGAGGAGGAGGGGCGGTCAGGCTTGCAGGATTCCACCTCACCAGTTCTGTTTGTTTTGTTTGGTTTTGAAGTGGACCCCAAACATATATGTATCTGTGTAACTTTGTGTATACATAGCCTATGATAGGCAATTACGAGCTGTCAAAGAGCAAGCATGCATGTGCGCACACATACACACATGACAAGCAAATATAGGTTTTTATGACATAACAGAAATGCAGAGTACCAACGTAACTCACTTAAAAAATAACACGAGGGGCTGGAGGAATAGCTCAGCGGTTAAAGCCAAGCTCTAAGTCAAGCGCTTAGTACCCGAGTTCGATTCCCCAGCCAGGCGTGGCGGCACATGCCTGTAATCCCAGCACTTGGAGGCTGAGGCAGGAGGACTGCCGTAAGTCCAAGGCCAGCCTGGGCTCCATAGTGAGTTCAGGACCAGCCTGGGCCACAGAGCAAGTCCTTGTCTCAATCAATCAATAGATAATAACATGAGAAATTCAAACTTGGTGTAAGTAGGTTTTTTTCCACTGTAGTGAAGGCAAAGGTAGATCTTGAAATAGTAGAGAAAAGAAAAACAATAAAAGACCCAGAGAAGGGAGGAGGAGGAGGAGGAGGAAGAGGAGGAGGAGGAGGAGAGGTCCCAGAGGCCCCACGTGAAGCCTGGTCCACACCCAGCTGAGTGGGACCGTTTTGAGGAAATGTGGTGGGTAACACGTTCAGCTTCCCAGGTGGACTAGACTCTGGGGTGTTTCCTGAAAACACAGCAGGCCCCTCTCGTCAGGAGGGCAAAGGCAGAGCAACTCCAGGCACAGACCTTTCCTGGCAGGAGATCACCTGGTAACTGACCCTTGGGAGCCACCTGCTCCTGCCGATGCCTCGAGACCCCTTGAGCACCCCAGGTCTGCACCGTGACCAGCGGTAGCAAAGGCCACACAGCCTGAGGACCCGGTGCGTGAGGTCACGGGTTTGAATCTAGTTGACTCCCCTGACTCCCCCTCAACACACACAGAGCAGAGGCCATGCCAGGACTAACAGGAGTCACTCAAGAGAAGGGACGCCCCTGCCAAGGAGTGAGTGGGCTGCCCGTCACAGACGGTGGCAGAGGACACGGCGCTGTCCCCGGCGAGGAGAGGACCTGGGGAACCCCCAGCCCACTGGGCCTCTGTCTGGCCCGCCTCCCTTCAGCCTGGTGGGGTGTACCATGTGCCATGGCATTTCAGGTTTTATCTGAGCATGGCTCCTTCTCTGGCTCCCCTGTACCCACCCTGGCTGTCACCTGTGACAGGCAGTACTGCCCAGAGCGTCCACACTGCCCGCTGAGCCCGTCTGGGCAGCGTGCTCCCTCAGCCATCTTCCAGGCACTGGGGCAGGCAGGACCGTGGGGCCTGAGCTCCGGGGAGCGGGATTCCCCGGGAAAGAACCCACAGGAGAGTAACGTCTCCTCGTTCCTTCTCCTCATGCCCACATCCTTTCTAATACCCAGAAAATGGTGGGTTTAGGATAAAAATGTTGGTGTTTGAGTGTGTGCTGGCCAGTCCCCCTCTTCCTATGTCCCCGGAGACGGGCCTCCAGGGAGACCAGAGGATTCCCTGAGGACTTAACCCGCCTGTCCCCTGGCAGCAGATGGAGCCGGGAAACTCAGCCAGTGAGCCTGTCCCCAGCCGTGGTGGGTGCTATAAGCCTGTGATTTCAGCACCAGGAAGGCTGAGGCAGGGAGATTTCGAGCGCGAGGCCTGAACTGCATGGTGAGGCATGGTCTAAAACGAAGGAGAGACAGACAGACAGAGAGAACCCGGCCCGAGGCCTGGCTTCCGGAGGCCGTGCGCTCTTCTAGGGAGATTGGGGTTCCTTACTGGCTCTGTCCTCCGCGGAGCTAAGGTCCCTCGGGGAGGTACGAACTGGGGACCTGTTGCCAGAAGGGCTGAGACTGAGGGCCAGGCCAGCCGTGACCCCCGAGTGGCAGAGCCGGATGGACGGGCTGGGAGGACCCCGCTAGCCGGGTGGGTCATGACGGATGCAGGACCTGAGCCTGAGGGTGAGTGTCCAGCCAGGGGCGGGGTGCAGGCGGTCGGGAGGGGAATGGGGCCTAGGGCCGGAGCAGGGAGAGGAGCCAGTGAGGTTGAGGGGAGCGGCACCGGGACCTCCGAGAAGGGTCTGGAGGCCGCCAGGCAATGCTGCGGGTCAAAGCTCCTGGCTCTGTGTGGAGCGAGGTGGCCTCTTATCTTAAAACTCAGGTCTGAGCAGAGAGTTCTAAGCAGAACTTTGGAAGTAGTTCAGAAACTGTGATCTGTCCCTTCTGGGCTTCGTCCCTGGCTTCTAAACCTCCTTTATGAATTTTTTTTTGAAGCAAACCTCCACTGTCAGTTTATAAGCTCAACGGCCTCGTGTGCAAATTGGGTCTTGTTTTTATATTTATACAGGGTCTCCTCACTCGAGTCCAAGCTGGACGGATCTCACGCTGGAGCCCAGGCTGGCTTCAAGTTCATGGCAACCCTCCTGCCTCGGCCTCCTGAGTGCTGGGATGACAGACACGCGCCACCACACCTTCCTTGTGTGGCGCTGGGGAATCGAACCAGGGCCTTAAGCTTGCTAGGCAAGCGCTTGAACTGATGTGCGACTCCTCCAGGCCCAGGGATCGTGTTTCCAATAAAAGACGGAGCTGGGCAAGTGTGTCTCACACTTCGTCACCGGGCCCTTCTTGGCGGAAGGTCGAGGAGGTGACAGACAGCTGGTGCTCCCCAGCCCCCTCAGCACCGTGAGGTCCACGGCCACCCTCGCCCTTCCGGGGCCGCAGAGCGGGCTGACGGCAGCCTCAGACCCAGGCCCAGGAGCTGAGGCGGGGACAGGAGGAGCAGGAAGCCCTGTCCGCCGGCCTGTGAGTGTCTTGGCGGTGCTCCGTGCAGGGCCTCCGCTCTGGCACCAGCTGCAGGTGGGCACTCCAGGGCGTTCCCTCCCGCAGCCGGCCTGGCCCGGCCGCTGGCAGCGCTTTATCTGCGACTCAGGCCCAGCAAGATAAGGCCGTGCCAGCCCCGTGGAGCTGGCCTTCTCCCTACCTGGGCGGTACCTATGTCAAGGCAGCTCCAGAAGGTCAGGGCTGGACGGGACCTTTGAGTTTATCCCATGTGGGCAGAGCTGCGGGTGAGAGAAGGGAACAGAGGGGGTGGGTGGGAGCCCAGACCTCCCGCGGCCCAGAAAGCCTGTGGTACACCGCCTCCGGGGAGCAGGGACGGAGGTTGCCAGGCACTGCTGGTGATTGGGATCAAGCAGCGGAGACGGAGAGTCTGCACAAGCCCGGGGACTCCTCCGTCACCCGCGTCTCCCTTCAGTGTCCCCGCCCCAGCCTCCCTCCTGGCTATGAGGAAAACACAGCAGACTCAGTCGGAATCGCCCGCGGCCGGGTTGGGGGTAACATGGTTTCACACGTAGTCTCACAGTCCAATTCTCCCCGAAGGAGTGACTCGCCCGGTGACCTCAGAACCAGGCGGAGAGAGCTTGCTGGGGGAGCTGGGCAGGGCGTCAGGCCCCCGGGCCCACCCTGAGGGTGTCATCAATCCTGCTCTGTGTGCAAGTCATGGTCTCGAGCTGAGTTGGTTCCCTCTCCGCCCAAGACCTTGGGGGCAATATGTGCGAGGGTTGATGGCACAGGCCTGGAATCTCAGCTACTCAGGAGGCCGAGGCAGGGAGATTGCAAAGTCAAGGCCGGCCTGGGCTGCAAAGTCCAGCCCTGTCTCAAAATAAGAGGGCCCGGGGATGCAGCTCAGGGGTGTCAGACAGAGATGAGAGGCGAGGTTAGTCACCTGTTGAAGGACTCGTGACTCGCGCGTGACGTAAGGACACAGTTTTGCAAGATACCAGATGAATTTAAAAATCACAAGCCACCCCCAATCTGTCTCACCCCGTGTACTCGGACTATGTGTGCCTCCAGGGTGCCCAGGGAAAGCGCCTCCACACAGCTGAAGTGAGACTCGGGCTTCCGGCCCGTGACGCTGCCCACCCCACGGCGGCAGGTCGAGCGCAGCCACCGTTTCGGGCACCCGCGGCTCAGGCCCGGGAAACACAGTCACTGTTTGCTCCTTGAACACTGAGCTGCGCCCCACTGCACAAAGCAGAGAGGAAGCCCCGCCCGCTGCCCGCCATTAGGGTGGTGGGGCCAAACCATCGTCCGCACCCCTAAAATCTCAGGTCTCTCAGGTGTGTTTAAGCTCTGAAGATTGCCAGCGTTTGTCTCCTGGTCGGCGTCTGCCCCCTATCGTTGGGTCGCGGTGAGTACAGCCGGGCCGCTGTCCCACAGCACAGGCGAGGGGCCGCCCACGGGCACCCCGGAAGGAGACCCAGGGACCCCGGAAGGAAACTGGCAGGCACGTCCCCTGGGCTCTGCCGCAAGGGTCCAGGGTGGCCATTTCTCAGCCTCCACGGTTACCCTGCAAGAAAGCCAGGCCTGTGGACGACTGTTTTCAGAGCCGGGAGAGCGTACATGGGCCGCGGGAAGTCCACCCTTCTGCGCGAATGGCCGTGAGTGCCACCTGAACGGCCACCTCAGGATCCTCTGCCCCACCCTCAGCCGTACAGCGCCCGCCAACCCTCACCCCGCACCCCGTTCCCCCAACGCCACCCAGGAAACGCCGCGTGGGGGGCATCTGGAGGGCTGTGGAAGGCGCCCACTCCCTCCCGCCCTGCAGGAAGCCCCTGTCCTCCGTCCCGGGTCCTCTCCCCTCCGCAGGGGCCACACGTTGCCTTGCCTCATCCTTTAGCGCCATGCGTGGTCACGTCCCTCCCCTGGCTCCAGTGAACAGGGGTGAAGCTTCTCTCTGGTCCTGATGCCCGGGGAGCCCTGGCCCCGCCCACCCAGCTGTGTCCCCACAGCTGGTTTCATCTGTCCCCCACGCTTCAGGCAAGCTCAGAGGTCCCTTCACCTTGGCTATGGGGTGCCAAAGACCTGCCCTCCTAGTGCCACCGGGTGGCTCCCCTCGCCCCAGGCTGCTGCGCCTGTCCCCGGGCAGTTGCCAGCCACCCAGCCGCCCTCCAGGCACCCCCAGCTGCCCGTCCCCTGTAACTCCAGGCCTGCATGCCGGCCACCCAGCCGCCTCCAGGCACCCCCAGCTGCCCGTCCCCTGTATCTCCAGGCCTGCATGCCGGCCACCCAGCCGCCTCCAGGCACCCCCAGCTGCCCATCCCCTGTAACTCCAGGCCTGCATGCCGGCCACAGCCGCTGAGCTTGGAGAGCACGTGGCCTTCCGGCTCCCAAATCACACCCGCACACAGGCATGTGTGCCCGCACACACCCACAGCCACATACATGCAGGTGCTCCCACCCTCGTACGCACACTCACATGTATGTGTGCACACCCTCCCCCACACATATACACATACATGCATGAACACCCGCGCTCACACACACTCACATATGTGTGCACACCCACCCTCAAACACCCACATACACGTATGCACACCTGCTCTCACACATAACCACATACATGCATGCATGCACACCCATCCTCACACATACATACATGTATGCATGCCTGACCTCACACACACCCATATACACGCACCCACTCACACACACACATGCACTTTCATTTCCATCAAACCTACTGTGTGACTCGGTCCCCTGGCTCTACCGCTCTCTGCTTCGCGGGGACAAACCTTAGCAAACCAATGGAACCAATTCGTTTGCGACTTTGTGTTTCCAGGTAACACAACTCTACTCCTTTTTTCTTAAATTTCATGGATATCCAAAGACAGAGCAGCGATGTCGCCCCTCTCACGGCCCGCAGCAGCGCGCCTCCCTCCCTCCGCCGGCTCGGCGTCGTGTGGCTGCTTCTGTTACGGGACCAGGACTGTCCCTTCTGCTCCGTGTGCCTGGCGTGTGTGCAGGCCCGTTCTCTTTGTCTGCACAGCTCTGTGTTTCTGTTAGAGGTAACATTTTCTTTTTAATTTTCTTGGGTTTCAGCGTTCCAAGCAAATACTCATCCCCTTCCCTGACTGTCAGTCTCGGGAACACACTCCCTCCCTCTGCGGTCCCCCTCCCCCGAGGTCTTCCCTGAAGCTCTGATCTGCACCTGCCAGCTGGTCAGCCCCAGGCCTGCAGTTGGGATGCCCCCTCCAGCCGGCCTCCGATGTCCCGCCCCTCCCTCTGCTCCGTCGCATCCTTCCGCGTTGGGGTCCCGGGGGTCATACTCCTGGCTCATTCCCACACGGGGGTGGTACGTTCCCCACCAGCTTCTCAGAAAGGCAGCGCGGGAGAGCTGCGGATCCCTTCCCACAGCTGCAGGAGGGGAGTGCTGCCGTCCACCAAATGAGCTGGGTGTGCATTTCGGGGGGGGGGGGGGTGCTGCTTCCAGACACTTCCTCGCCAGCAGCTCTGCCCCTGATCCCGAGTTGGCACCTGCCATCCGCGTGGGTAACTTCCCAAAAGCACCTCCGGTGGGTCACGGGAGAAAGGCAGTGCCTGGAGGGGCTTCCCTAGCAGCTGACGGATTCTCCCGTCGGGTGGCGTGAGCCACCCGTCTAACCTCGTAAGGGCCTCGGAGGGTTACGTTACAGCCTTTGAGGCTGGGACCGGGCGACAGAAACGACCCAGGAACACAGCCCTGAACCGTCTCTGACTCCCCTGTGCTGGTTTCACAATCTCCGATGAGTCACCTCACCTCCTTATCTCTGTGATAAGTCGGCCTAGACGTGTCCCTTGGCCAACTTGGGGACCGACGGCTGATAAAACACCCACAAAGCTACTAACCAAGTGGAAGTTCTCATTTTATTTCAGATTAACTTTGAAGGTTAATGAAGTTGAACCTAGGAGACCGAAACAAACACAAAATCCACCCAGAAACTTGGAAGGGGGCCCTCTTCTCCGGGAAACATGCACCTGTGACTCTGATGGAGGGCCGTCCCGTGAAGCCTCCTCACATCCCAGGGGCAGGATATTCTACGGGCTCGTGTTTGCGGTCATGGGATGAAGGCACAGTAGAGAATTTTTCCAAAAAAGCGACTCTTCTACATGTATGGAGCCATGTCTCTGACCGGAGCCCCCTGGAAGTAAGTCTGACTTCTCTTTAATTTTGGATAAAGCCACCGTGTTTAAATCTCAGATTTCTGGGTCAGAAAATCTCATCAGACTCTAAGTACAGTTTTTTCATTGACAGTTGACTCTCAAGGTCAAGTTGCTCCAAAGTGCTTTTCTGCGATGTCATGGTTCCTGGCACTAGCCAGTTGAGAAAAACTGAGTTAGTGTGATGTCCTCAGAGGAGGGGTCGCCAGGATGAGAAACAGCGTACTTGCCTGTGAGGGAAGAGGGCAGGGTGGGAATTAGCGAGGCCGAGCTGCGCTCAAACACAGGCCTGGGAGAGGCCAGGCCACGCCACAGCGAGGCCGGGCCTTGCACTGGCACCACCAAAGCTGGAAAGGGCGGCACCTCTCCTTCAAGGCAGGAAGTGCTGTGTCTTAGGGAGTGAGATAAAGGTTGGGATCGCAGCACGTGACTGCCAGAGTAGGTGTCTCTTAAGAAGTCGTGTCTAGGGGCTGGAGGAATGGCTCAGCAGTTAAAGCACTTGAGCAAGCGCTAAGCCAAGCGCTAAGTACCCAAGTTCGATTCCCCAGCACCACATAAGCTGGGCGTGGTGGCGCACGCCTGTAATCCCAGCACTTGGGAGGCTGAGACAGGAGGATTGCCATGAGTCCACAGCCAGCCTGGGCTCTGAAGTGAATTCAGGACCAGCCTGGACCACAGAGCGAGACCCTGTCTCAAAAAAGAAAATTAAAAAGAAGACATGTCTAGGAAAGTAAAGGACTTACAAATGGACCGGGTGGGCTGGTGGCTCTTACGGCAGGACCCGAGGGACGGAGGGCCACCTCCTGACACGGTCTATAGGTGGGATTTATAGATTTTGATGGGATCATCCGTCTCCGAGTCTTAACGATGACATTGACATAGTTCACGTGAAATGGGACCATGGCTCTTAGCAACAAAGACTGATCGGACTATAAGGTGAATCTTGAAATTGTTTAAAATAAATTACGGTGAAGGACCCACTGCCATGTGTTCCCCTCAAAATCCTCAGAAGTGGCTCTGGAGGTCCTTGTCATGATAGTGATCGAAAACAGAGTGACGTCCCCGAGCACCTTCCAGCAGAAAGGCAGGCTTGTGAAAAACAGGGCGCTGTGGCCTCGTCCACCTGAGTCACCAGATCTGGCACCTCGTGACTTCTAGCTCTTTCCCAAGTCAAAATAACCAAGATGATCGATATTGTGGATCGACTCGGGACATGGGGACAGCCACAAATTAAAACTGAGGACAGGAAAGAGGACTTGCCCAACTACTCCAGAAAGTAGCCAGAGAGTGGGTGGTGGACTCGCAGTGAGGGGCAGGACTGAGGGACCGCAACAGCCGTGTAGGTTTTGATAAAACACCAGCTGTGTTTTCGGATCATTCCTGGTATGGCTTCAACCCCTCTGGTAGCCTAATGTGTTTTGTTCCCCGCCGAGCCCTGCGACTCTCTGCCGTGCTCACGCGTTGGTCCCTCAGGGGCTGAATGTCATAGACGTGAGTAACCACCAGCTTATGAAGGTAGAGCTGACCAGTGCCAGAGAGAGGGTGATGCCGCCCTGCCTTCAGCAGGTGTGGCTCGTCCCTCCCCGGGGACGCTGTAGAAAGGAAGACACAAGCTCCTAGCACACTCCTGCCACTCAGGGACTCATTGCATACTGGCCTTGCCGCGTTCTCCAACCCTGGGCCTCAGTCAAGCCACAGGCATGAAGCATGTCTTCTAGGTGGTCGAAGGGGGTGACTCCCAGTAAACCTGCATATGCCCCTGGCTAATCGCAGGGGCATCAAGTCCCCGACTCTGCCAGCCTCATGCGCAGCCCTGGTGAGCGCTGGACCTGGGGCCGGCTGGGGCTGTCGCCTGTCTACATGGACGTCTCTGGGTTGCCACTGACCCACCCCCGGACCGCATTCCACCCTCTTCCCGCCTGGTAACACAGCAGCTGTTTCATCCTGACTCACCTTTGTTTCTCAGCGGATTGGAAGACGTTGGGGACTTGATTCTGGGGGGTACATGGGATGCGTTTTGCTGCGCAAAAGAAAAACAAGTCATTCGGCGTGAACAGCGTTCTCCCGGGAGCCTGTGCCCACCGGCTTCCTGGTGTCACCGACGACTTTCCATTCCGTTTGCACATCCACTGACTCTCTCCTCAGGACTCTGGGGTGGTCACATCCCTACTCTTCCTGCTGTTTTCTTCTCTTTGAGTCAATGCCTAAGAGTTTATGTCCGGATGAAGCTGTGCTTCTGCGTATTTTTACAACACCTAACAACAAACTAGAACAAACTAGAGTATCATGTCCTTTCTCATGTCTGTGCCTGGATTTCCTTGGCGCACCCATCTGACTCTAGAAGAGGGACCTGTGCAGACTGACACTCCTGGTACACGTGGCCTCGGGCTACCTGACTCTTGGACAGCATTCAACTCCCTTTGTGAATTTTCCTTTAGTCATCAGTGTAGCTCAGTAACTTCAAAATCAAATTATTGAACAAAATATTTAAAACAAAGGTTATGCAGCTATTGGGAAAGAGAATACGTTCCAATTCCTTATATCTTTCTGCACTCATGAAGTCATCTTTAATTGATTCCCTCATTCGGCCTCTCCTGTTGAGATCTGTGAGAGGGAGACTCAATTTTAGGTGCCAGAAATATTGGAAGGAATAATTTCTGCTTTCTGCCACAGTCTGTCACAGACAGCTCAGCTCTGATGGAAGAGGCAGGACCTTACTCTAGGGAATGGGTAGACCTTCAGGGTTTCTGAGTTTTCACTGAGATCTGCTAGCACCTGCCTCACACTGAGTTCTGAAAGTTATTACAGGTATAAATTTTTAAAAGTCTGAAACTTTTAGGGCCAAAGAAGGAACTTTCCCACATCCGAGCTCATGTGACGTCATACCCCTACAGGGAAATCTTCAGGGACATTGCATTTAAATGGCTCCTGGAGAAGCACTGCAGGCATCAGCTCACTCAAGAGCTCCGAGCCCTGGGGAAGCAGCCTTTGCCGGTGCGTCCCCTCATCTGGATGGAAGCCGTCAGGCCCCCAAGCCTGCGTTCCTCAGGGAAGTAAGGAGTCCTGTATAGACTCAGCTTCTGTCGGGGAGTGCTTATGGGAACCACCGCCTGCCTCCTGGTGAAGGGTCACAGGGAACTTGGCAGGACAGGGGGTAGGGATCGGGTGAAGGGCACAGGAAAGGACCCAGAGCCCTCTGTGTGCAGAGGATTTGGAGAGTAGCCACAGCTGCGGGTCCACACAGAGTTTGGGTGCTCGAGGGACGGTCCCTGCTGAGAACATCGCAGGCTTCCCTCCAGCCAAATGTCACATTTACACTGTAAACTTGAAGATGCTTGCCTCATCACCCCGTTGCTGTACCTCAGTGGACTCTGGAGACCACGACCCCAGTCTGTCCACGTTGCCCTGTCTGCCTCTACCCCACACCTCCTGCCCACGGGCCTCTTTCTAATGTGGGTTCCCACCTGCTCTTGGCTGGCTCGTTCCTCCCAACATGACAGACTCGCTCACGTGCCGGCAAGGCCAACCCTCGTGCCGTTCCCGGTTCCTGCGTCTGCGTCTGTTCCCTCCCCTCACACGGGGACTTCCTGACCAGGGCACTGGTGAGAGGGACCATCGTTTCTTGCCTGTCCGTCATCCCTAAGGTGGCTCCCGCTTTTTCATTCAGACACCCTCAGAAAAGGACAAATACCCCAGAAAAAATCCACATGATGGATATTTCTCCTAACACAAAAGAGCCACTGAACTGGGTGACAAAATCTAGCTTTTATAACCCCCCAAATTGGGGCGGGGTATGAGTCCAGAGGAGGCCAAGCCGGGCTGGTCACTGTGCTTTCCAACAAATGTCCATGTCCCCTTAAAAGCAGGGACCCACGCAGCGGGGCATTTCCGCCCCTGTTGTTGTTTTATTTCACTTTGGAGTGTTTTGTTCTCTTTGATTTTTTTTCAAACGAGAAACCCCGACTTCCTGCTTTGTGGGGTGGAGAGTATCCTGTCCTACTTGATACGCTAAAGGCTTTTCTTTGCGGTAACTTCCTCCTTTTCTGAAGAGTAAATAATGACATTAGATTCACATTTTCTGGTTCAAAGGATTTTAGTTCTCAAAGACATAAAATCAATCTAAAATCAATTTCGGAATGTCAGAACTTCTTGGAGTGACCAGCCCAATGCTTGATTTTTATGGCCAAGGAAATTAAAGCTCAAAGAAACGAAGGAAGTGTCCTAAGATCCCACAGCCAGTTGAGTTTGAAGTTAGAAACACAAGGCCAGACGGCTGGCCCGGGGCCACTGTGCCCCAGTTCCGGGGCCCAGACGGGGGAGGGTTTCCTAATGCCAGAGGAAGATTTCCTCAGGGGCTTTTGTTTTAAAAGATTGGATGTTGGCAGAAAGAAAGAAAATAAGAAAGAAGGGAGGAAAGAAAGAAAGAAAAAAGAAAGAGGAAGAAAAGGGAAGGGAAGGGAAGGGAAGGGAAGGGAAGGGAAGGGAAGGGAAGGGAAGGGAAGACAATCACCTTTGACGTTTGCTTCCAGGAGCTCAACAGAGGCAGCTTATCGCAGAGAAGCTGTCGCAGCTATAGAGGTAACAGAAATATTTTAGAGATTCACATGAACATACCAAAAACCCCCAACCCCAGCAGGTTGAAATTGCTATTTAATAGCAGTATTTCCAAGAAGCACTTCACAGGCCGTGAGCATCAACCGCTGATCAAAAGACTGTTTCCGGAGCCACCTGATCTGCAAACAAACTAGAACTGCCCAAGAAAGGATGGCGTGGTGACACAAGATGACCGAGATCAGAGGCAGTGTTAACCGGCAGTGACACGCTCTCAGAGCGGCCTCTGTAAACCGACCAAAGGAGCAAGAGAGAATCTACCCGTGCTATGGCGGGGATCTCTGGAGTGTCCCCCAAAGGCTTCGCGTACTTGGAGGTAGTGCGATAGCTACAGAACTGTGCGCTATCAGCCTGGCCGGAAGGGGCAGAGTTTAGGGCGATTGCGTCAACTTGAGACTGGGGGGTGAGGGAGGGACCAGGGCAGAGCTTTCAGGTATGTGTCGGTGACTTGGGGCCCAGGACGTGAGGGAGGCACCCAGGCTGGGTGCGGGGGGCCCAGCTGGCAGCCTGAACTAAGTAAAGGAAGGGAGAGGAAGCACTGTTACAGCTTCTTCCTGGAGGGACCGAGACGTGCCCGCGTCTCCAGACAGCAGCTGGCTCCTGCCTCGCTTGGCTTCTGTCTGAAAAGCCATGCGCCGCTCTCCAGCCTCTCTGTCATGCGCTTCCCTTCTGCAGGTTGCCAGGAATGGTCTGGGTGAGACCTTCTGAACCTGTGAGCTAAATAAATCTTTCCTCCCTTAAGTTGTGAATGCCGGGTGCTCTGTCCCAGCGATGGGAAAGTAACCGAGGTAACCCTGCTGGAAAGCGACCTTCCTCCCCAGTGGCTGTCGAACCGTGACTTGAATCAGGAAAAGGGAAGGTGGAAATCGTTCCTCCTTCCTCTCTGATGCTCACGGCAGGAGTTGCGCTTGGATTGGCGTGGATTCCTCCGTGTGAGCATTTAGTTGCTCTGTCTCCCGGCCAAGCCTGCCTTTTGGAAAATTACAGACTTTCATGACAAAAAGTACCAGCCCTCCCACTTGTGAGTAAAGGCCTCGATGCCAAAGCGGAAGGCTTCTCAGAGAGACGCCTGCCTGGGGAGCGCAGAAGCCGCTGGCCCGCACGCACCTTACCGTCCAAGAGTGTTCCAAAGCAGAAGATGAGGAAGCCCTGTAACAAGAAAAACAGGGAATCACACGCATCGTGGTTTTCTTTTCCAGTAAAGAAATCGCCACGTCTGCTCCTCGACGCAGCAGCCCTGAGCTGGCCTCCTTGCGGGGCCCCCTTGTTATCACTGCCATTAACCTACCCCTGGGCTCCCGGACTTTACACGCCCCCCCCAGAGAACGGGCACGCGTTGTACCCCATCTGAGTCACTTTTACTTCCCCCCCCCCCATCCCAGGACCCCTTTCTTTATCCAAAAAGTCTACTTCTCTGTTTTCTACCATCCTTCCCTCATTCTCCCTTTCAGTTAGTTAGATTTTGGGTTCCTTGTCTCGGAGAGACCCCGTGACATCTCAACCTCAGTGACTGGCATATCTCACTTGGCATGATGGCCAGACCCGGTTCCCTGTCGGCAAGAGCTCAGAGTGGCCTGCAAGGTGCCTGGCACAGTGCAAGGCACTCAGAGCATCTGGTGCTGAGGACACGCATGAATAGGCAGATGATGTGGCGGAGGGTGTTGTGAACACGCGTGATCCCTCTGTCTCCTCTGCTACATCACCCCGAGGCCAAGGCAAACCGCTCCCCCTGGTTTCTGCACCTCCGTTGTTCCTCAGACGAAGGGAGCTTAGTCGATGCCTAACGGTTCGCCTCTGGGTGCGGGGGAAGAGCCTCTGGCGTCTGGAAGGCGCCTGGGTGGTGGGGCTGATTGGATCTAGGGGCAGATCTGATGATTTAATGCGCTACAGAGAGGCAGAGCCCAGTCCCAAGGGGGTGGCCTGCTGGCAGCGTGGCCTGGAGGGATGCGCTCCTGCGCCTAGCCGTGCCGGGATCTGCGTCCTGGCCCCAGTGGGGTGGGTGAGCAGCTTTCTCCAGCTAGGCTGTCCAGCAGGCTCCTCCACCATGACCCGCCAACCAAGAACGGACCGAGACCTCTGAAACACTAGTCAGAATAAACCGTCCCTTCCTCAAGTTGTGGGTGTCTGGCATTACGTCCCAGCAACGGGACCGTGGCTCAGGCAGCGCGGTGGAGCGGGAGCTGAGGTCAAGCTCGCGGCCAAGCAGAGGGCCGACCTCTCCGAGAGAATGTTTCTTTGAGGCTAGTTCTTGGGGAAAATTAGCAAGGGTTTTCCTCAGCCTGGAGCACCTGCCATCAGAGAAGCTGCCTGTGCTGCCCATGCTGACGGCCCCACGTGCACACCCTGCACGCTCCCCCAGCGACGTCAGCTGTTGGGGATTTGGCCTCTCACTGGGCTGAGCACTGTCCCTTCCAGTCTTGCTGGAGCCAGGGACCTGAGACCCTCCTCCCCGAGGGTCCTCCCTGCCGGAGTTCCCTGTCCTCCCCTGAGGGACACGAGAGAGTGACCCAGCGTGTCTACCGGCCTCACCTGGAAGGCGTTCGACAGAGCAAAGAGAACGTGCCAGGCCGGGTTCTGGCTGTCCGCCATCGTCCCGATCCCGAAGCCCCAGGTTAGCCCTAGCGTGGGGGCCAGGACTAGGAGGCCCTTCCCCACGCGCACTATGGTGGCCTTGTCGTTCTGAGTCACCGTTTCTCCAACCGCTGGCCTCCAGAGCTTCGAGAGGACCATGAGCACCACGGCCACATTCACAGCCACCACGGTCAGCGCAGGGACGACGAAGGCCAAGAGAGGCTTGCTCCCGTCCGACCAGTTGAGCCAGCACGCGTCCTTCCTCCGGTAGCTGTTGCTGGGCTCTGTGACTGCGACGGTGATGACGCATATGACCAGGGGGCACCCGTAGCCCAGGCAGAACCCGACGGCCACCATGAGCGGCGTGGCCAGGTGGTGGAACACGAGGGTGATCCGATACACCAGCAGGAGACCAAGGGCAAGCATCCAGGAGAACAGAGCGAGGTAGAAGAAATGTGTGATGAACGTAGCAGCTGTGCAGACTCCGGAGGGGCTCCCGTGGGCATCGACGGAGGCGGCAACGATGAACCAGATGTCGGCCAGCAGGAGCGACAGGGCTATGTTCACCAAGCACACGTGACGCAAGTGTGACGTTTGGGGTTTCCTGACCTGATTCCAGAACACAGCCTCGACGACCAGGCACAAGATAAGACTCCCAGCGGAGACGCCCAGCCCCAGATAGGTGATCCATTTCACAGCAGGGACGATGACAGAGGGGACCGAAGGGGACATCAGTATGGAGAAGGAGGTCAGGTGGGCACATCGGCACACCACAGCCTCTGGAGTTTCGTTGACCAGTTGGCAGCCGGCGCCGCTCCACCGCAGGTGATAAGAATCCCAGAACACACAGCGAGGCTGGCTCAGGTTTGACTTGACTTTGGAGAGGACCAGGAGCACATCGGTGATGGAGTAGTTGTGGATGACCGTGGTGAGCACAGGCCCGTTGACCCGCGCGCCTCCATCTTGGGTGATGGGTAGGATGTCCCGGAAGGTCAGTGAGGCCATACTGATGATGGTTTCCGGGGGCGTGACCCGGAACTGCTCGGGCCCGATGAGCACTTGGCCTCTGATGGGCGTGGGGGCATCTTCTTGGAGTATTTTGATCTGATACTTGTAACCTTCCTTGTGCTGGCTGGGGGACCCTGGGATCCCTTTCCAGTTAATAAACTTCTGGGAGAAATTCAGAGGCAGAGCAGCCGGAGCCACCAGGACGCTGATGTTTTCTAGCGTCTCCAGTAACTGCGCTCCGGCCGGTATTCCTGCCTGCATCAAGATGGTCCAGTTACTTACGGATGATGGGTCAAGAATGCGATCAGCAACCTTGATGACGTCCTGAAACAGAGGGAGGAAGGTCAGCTTGCGTGTGCCGCGGAACTGCGAGAGGAGGGCACGGGGTGGCTGGTGTGCAGTATCAGGAGACACGCTCAGAGCGCGAAGATCACGTTGAATCTCCTCGATTAGGGCCGGCGGTGTAGCACCGCCGTTAAAGCCCTTACCTAGCAAGCGCAAGGCCCTGGGTTCAATTCCCTAGCATCACTTAAGCCTGGCATGGCGGTACACGCCTATCATCCTGGCACTTGGAAGGCTGAGGCAGGAGGATTGCCTGAGCTGGAGGCCAGCCTGGGCTACAGAGTGAGGTCCTGTCTCTAAGTAAAGGATCTCGTCCGTGAGCGCCACCTCTGCCGCTCTGTGCAGTAGACACTTGGAGAAAATAGGCTTGGGGGCAGGGAGATTGTCCCACAGGACACGAGAGCACGCTGGGGCCAGCCTGGGTGAACACGCGCCACGACGCACCGACGCGCGCTTGCTTCTTCCCGAGAGACCAAATGATGGTTTTGACTCCGGCGGCAGCCCCGCAAGGGAGACGGCACCCCAACCACCTTCCCGAGCCGTGTTTGCTCCCCTCGCGTCAGGCGCTCCTAGGTGTTCAAGTCCAAATGCACACCGTGTCCTTAGTCGGTGAGAAGATGAAGCAACCGTCCTTAAGAGCTGTGTTGAGTTGCCGGGGTTCCCGCGGCCCTGCCCAGTCGGAGGGGCTCCACGTCTAAGCTGCTCCGGGGCACTCCGCCGGGGCCTCGGCGTCACCCTGCCCCTGCTCCTGCTGCCCCAGGACCCCGCTTCCTCTTGCTCCATCTTCTGTTCTGCTTCCGTTCCGACTCATCCCACGTCCCTCCCCACCTGTCGCTTCTTTTCAGGTGCTCTCTTAAAAGCAACACGCAGGACACAAACCTGAACACCTCTTCTCTCATTCGGGGAGTTTAAGTGGCTCACGTTTAACGTCACAGTTGGCCGGCCAGTCACGGTGCAGAGTTAGGTACAAATGCACAATTTTGTAACCTGGGCTACGCAATCCAATCTGGTAAAATATTAGTACTTTAAAATACAAAGTGTACACTTGCAAAGCATCCAGTGAGACCAGCCCAGGCACTGAGGTGACACTCGAGTGGACTGTGGCTTTTCTAAAACGATGAGGTCACAGCCAGTTCATTTTTCTTTGGGCTCATCTGCATTTCCTATAGTGACCAAGTGACCAAATACCATGTGTCATTTTCTTTTTGGAGACAGGGTCTTGCCCTGTACTCCAGGCTGGCCCAGAATTCACCACGTACCTCAGGTTGGCCTCAGACTCACCACGATCACCCTGCCTCAGCCTCCTGGGTGCTGGAATTGCAGGCATGCACCACCACGCCCAGCTTAGGTGGTGCTGGGGGAATCGAACCCAGATCCTTGCACATGCTAGGCAAGTGCTCTGATCACCGAGTTGTGCCTCTAGCCCGACATCTGTGGCATTTTTAAGTTCAATGCAAACTACACCATGAATTCCCCAGGGGACAGAAGAGAGTGCTTACAACGCACACACGCAGGTCGGGTGCAGGGACTTCGGGGAAGTTTAACAACTACGAAGAAATGGGACTGAAGTGTGAGAGAGCACAGTCACCCCCTTCCTCCATCTCGGGGACTTCCTGTGGACTCACGCCGGCGGGGACTGGTTCTCCCCACGAGTCCCCGCTGCCTGGGCTCTGATCCCCCCCCCCCCCCCAGGCGCAGCACTTAGAGTGAGCCCTGTGAGCGCAGGGTGACCGTACCTCCAATGTGGAGTCAGACACTGTGAGATGATTCGCCTGTGACAGGAACGAAACATGGCTCAAGATGGACACCACTGACGCCAGGCTCCCGGCGGAGGTGGCCAGGCCCTGTTGGACAATGAGGGAGAGGTTCCGCAGGACGGATGCCACGTAGGCCTCGGTGGCGTTGTCCAGAACGGCACTGATGTTCTAGGAATAAAGACAGACGAGGTCTAGAAGACAGAAGTGCACGCACTTGGCCAGCTCCCTCCCGGTAGCCCGCTGCACCGAGGGAGAGAAGCATTGCCTGGTGTCCCTGCTGTGGGCCAGGCCAGGACACCCTGTGGCTAGTGCTTCACCGGGGTCCACGATGGAGCCCCTCCAATGCCCTTTGAAGAAGGTGCCGCAATGACCGTCACTGCACCTAAGGAAACTGAAACTTGAGAAGATGTGTTTTAAAACATTTCCATGTGAATCATTACGCTGATTTTACAGAAATGTCTGCTCAAGGCGACTCAGGGACCTGAGGGGCATAGGTGCCTGCTCCAGCCGTGTCTGCTCCGACCTTCCTGTGCAGGGTCCCCTCTGCTCTCCCGTGCTGGCTGAGCTGGAGGGAAGCTCAGGAGAGCTGTCCCCATCAACGCAAGGCAGCGTGGACTGCAGCACCTGTCCGTCGCCCTTCTCTGCCCAGCAAACAGTGCGTGCGGCCCAGGGACCAGGACCCGCTGCCCTCACCCCCGGGGTGAGCTGACTCCAACCCCATGTCCTTGTCAGAGCTGGGCAAAGACGGCACCAGCTAGCAGCCCACCACGGCGACCACCCCTCTAGCTTATAGGTGAGGGAGAAGGGAGTAGCCCCCCGTCCTCTGAAACAACAACAGGGCTGCCTGGCAGATGTTCTGAGCACGTGGAGCACCCTTCTAGAAGGGCGCTGGGCGCTGGGCACGCAGCTGTCTTGTCTGTGACTGAGCTCTTGGGCTCCTCGATAATTTACTCCTCTCTCTGGTCTTATTACTTGAAACTTTCCAAGAGAGCAGGAGCAGGGGGTGGCAGCGTTGGCCCTAGACGCAACACCGCGCCACGGGCAGGATCGCCGGCTCCTGAGTCTTTGCCTTCCTGGTCTCCGGAGGAGGCTGGAAAGCCAGGTGGCCCACTGGGCCCCTTCCAGATGTCACCTCAGCCTCGCCCGGCCCTGCCCTGACTCGGGTTATATACACACCGCCACCTGGACCGGGCCTGCTGCTCCGACCCACACCCCCGTCATCTCTACCCGTGGCCCTCTGCAGCCAAGCCGGCTGGAGTGTTGCCCTACTGTGTGCTGCTGACTCAGCATGCTGATTCACCTCCTGCAGGTCCCCTGCCAGGCAAAACCTTCAACTCCAACACTTCTGACTGTCTCACCTGCCACTTAGACTCTGCCACTCACACCCACGCTCCATGGCCCCACGGGTCTGACGTCACCCTCGGCATGATCCGCCACCGGATAATGATCGAACTAGATGTATGTCACCCCATCCTCACCGGACTCCCCGGGGATGCGCCCAGGACACCCAGAGTCGGGCCATGTCCGCTGAGCGGGAAAGAGAGGTCCACCGAGTGGAAAGGCCACATCTACCGGGGGGAGATCCCATCCACCGGGAGGGAAGCCCATGTCCTCCAAGCGCAACGGTCGTGTCCACCGAACGGGAAAGCGTCACCTTCTGTAGTTCCACCAGCTGGGACAGCACACAGGACTCCCCGGCGACCTGCCACTGTGAGGACTGGCACTTGGCTGTGATGGTGCCCGTGAAGCCGCTGCCGCAGGGCAGGGTGAACTCGTCACCCATGAACCCGAATCCGAAGAAAGAGCTGAAACACAGGCCTGGAAGAGATCAGAAACAGGAGAGAATGACCCGGGCGGCCTGCCCTCTCGGCAAGCCAGGTGCACCGTCTTCAGGTCCAGTGGCACAGGCCTGTAATCCCAACAGCCTGGGAGGCCCAGGCAGGAGGATCACAAGTTCAAGCCCAGTGTGGTCAACTTAGAAGCTTGCAAGACCCTCATCACTAACTCAAAAACCAAAATGGGGCTGGGGATGTAGCCTGGCAGGAAGGTTCTGGTATGAAAAAAAAAGATTGTCCAGTCAGCTGCTCCCTTCCCTCGGGACCTACGCTGCCTCGTGGGACGCCGGGAGGTGTCGCAGTGCGACAGGCTGAGGCCGCGCAAGTGAGGACTGAGCTGAGACTAAGTTTTGCCCCCTCAGGGGAGACAGCTGCCTGCGTCTGTGGAAAGCCACTTCGAGAATTTTCTCCCGGAATCACGTCCAGTCTGCTTCTTGGTGACATGGCACGCCAGGAAGGACAGGGCCCAGTGGCGAAGCGGCAGAGCCGAGGGCGACACAGACTCACCTTCCTCCGCCACAACGAAGGAACCTTCCTCCACTGGGAGCAGCCGCGCGAGGGCCTCCTCCGCCACGTGGGCCGCCCCCTCGAGGGCCGAGAGCAGCTCCGAGGAGCTGCGGGAGCCAATGACTTCGTACCCCACGGCGATGCTGCCTGGTCTGCGACGGATGGAGACAAAGGTGAACCCCACGCTGTCCCATAAGCACCCGTGCCCCTCTGTGCGATGGGCCCGGTGCCTGGGACCACACCCAACGTCTCCGCCTTTGTGGAGCCTCTGCCAAGCTGGCGCAGAAGGCAGGGCAGGTCAACAGGCCAGGCTCGCAGGCAGGTCCGCGTGGAGGCCCCTGAAGCTGAGCCCGAGGGGCGAAGGAAACACCCAGAGAATAGAGGTTTTCAGTGTAACCCTCCCGCGCAGGTGACAACCTGGGAAATGTGGGTCAGATTGGAGACTGGCACGACCCGAGTTCAAGGGGCGACAGGGAAAGAGGGAAAGCTCAGTACGAAGTGGAGGGAGCCGCTGAGCATGCAGAGAAGGAACTGGGTCGGGGGACCTCCGAGGACAGGAACACCGCCACGCGTGTTTAGGCCACGGGCCACTACCCGGCAGCGAGCCGTCTGAAAGGAAGAGGACCCTCGAAGTTCTAGAGCCGCAGAGCGAGCCTGTGGCAGCAGGCATCAGACCTGTGGGGCGAGTGTGACAGGCGTGGGCAGGCCCACGGGCGAGAACGCAGCCATCAGGCAGGTCTGGGATGGCGGGAAAGTCCCATTTGGAAGGGAGGGCATGTCCAGGTGTCTGTGCGCGCGAGGTCTGAGCACAGCCCCTCGGGAAAGGACCTGAGGCAAAGGGGGCTTCTAAGGTGGGAGTCTGAGCAGGCAGGAGGGGGCCGCCCCGTGCGTGACTGGGAAGAGGTGTGGGGAGGCAGGAGGGCCTGGGGATCCCGGTGAGGACGCGCTAGCTGTCACACGCCCGCTGGAAAGCCAGGCACAGAGGTTCAGCGGCACCTGGGTTCATGGTCGGCAGCTCAGGGGAAGCCGAGCCTACGTGACAAAGTTAGACACCCTTGGCCCACAGACACACAGACGGAGTGGGAAGCCACCAGCTGCAGCACGGTCACGTGTCGAGCCAGTCTTGCAGTGGCTCCGCCAGGCCGTCCCCACCTTGCTCCACTTTAAAGACAAGAGAACTGGGGCTGGGGGAGCGGCTCCACCATCAAAGCGCTTGCCTAGCGAACGCTAAGTACCCGAGTTCGATTCCCCAGCACCACATACACTGGGCGTGGTGGTGCACGCCTGGAATCCCGGCACTCAGGAGACAGGCAGGAAGATTGCCATGAGTGCAAGGCCAGCCTGGGCTCCATAGTGAGTTCAGGACCAGCCTGGGCCACCGAGCGAGACCCTGTCTCAAAAATAAATGAGAACCGTGGCCCAAAGAGAAGCTGGGTCTGGTACCCCATCTACTAACGAGCAGGTAAGAACCAGAGGGCCAAAGCTCAAACTCTTCATTCCCTGCCAGGAACTGCTGCGCACAGCGTTGGTCCACGCTAGTGGCCAGCGCAGCTCTGCTCTGTCCCTCCCAAAGCGCTGTCCTGCCTGCTGGCTCGCGTGACCACGTAAGGTGGGCACAGGGATACGCCGCCCTAGCAGCGGGAGACCCAAGCTTGAGTGAAATCACCAGCGTCAGGGAGTCCCGGGAGATGGAGTCCCCAGCTTCGGCCTCCCTTCCCTGAGATCTCATCTGCGAATTACCAGAGACGCTTACGAGATGTACAGGGTAGGATGGAAGTCAGAAACCTGACCAGGAAGCCCGGACTGAGGGAAAGAGCAATAGCACCCTGAGCAGGACAATGATGGCGGTGTCCACTTTGCCCAAGAGTTCCCCGACCCCGACGCCCAAAAGGAAAATAGGCCCATTCTCCAGAGTCAGCATAAGAAAAAGGAAACAGTTGCTTTTCCTCACATCGGAAATTATCCACGTGGGACTTTACAGAAAGAGGCTGGGTCACTCAGAACAAGGGTTAGAGCCACACATGGCTAGCAAATATTACTGAAATGTTCCCACGGCTGGTGTTGAGCGAGCTGTGAAGAACAGCACTGGTAATGAGGCAAGCTCTCTGACCTTCGGGCCTCTTCCTCCGTCAAGAGCCTATGAGCAGCTGGCGGTCAGGGGACCCACGGTTCACTAGCCGGATAACTTGGGGGAACTCGAGCGTTAACCGGAGCATGAGTTCCTAAACATCTCTCTGTTGACCTCAGACAGAGACTGCTGGGGTTTGGATCGTGGTGTATAGATTTACCTACACTGAAAGGTAATACACTTCAACTCGGACTCCTTTTCGGGGCCCAAATCCTGCACTGTGTTCCCTGGGGCTGTGGAAGGAAACCCCATCCCCTCACCTATCCAACCCGCACGGGTCCCCCCTCCCACCTATATAGCCCACGCAGGCTCCCCCCAGACCCCCTCTATACACCTCCCCCACACCTGCTCCTTCTAAGGTCTTGGCTTGGCAGGTCTGCTGTCCGGCCCACAGCCTCCAGCATGTTCGTCAATATTTAAATTTGAAACCCGTTTAAATGGGAGTCCAAGCTTCCCTCTTTAGATTTCTGCAAGCATCCCAGCCTCCCTAAAGGAGGAAAGGACCCCCGCCCAGAAAGCCTGGGCTGCCCTGTCACAACCCCCAGAAACACACTGGCCTTCCACAGGACGGGGGTGGGGTGGCAGAGACCCAGCGAGCCCTTCAAAGGCCATTGCGCTACTTACCGAAACTGGGTGACCTGCACAGACTCGAAACCTTTGACTTTTTGGTAGACTGCTTTAAGCTTAGAAGGAAAACAACAGGCAGAGTTAACCTTCCTTGTCACGCTTCAGAAACACGTTTGAGCACAACAGAGAACGCGGATGAAGGGAGCCAACAGGACGAGCTGGTCCCAAGGGAGAGCGCCAGAGCGTCCACGTGCCACACACGCAGCTCAAGTAGCAGTGGAAAACGTGCAAACACACAGGCACGCACACACGACACGAATAATTTGGTTTTGAAGTTTTCAACTGCTCAGAATAGGGGGTGAATTTGATGTCACATAAAATAACTTTACCCCAAACCTAGTCTTTCCTTGTCAAAACCAAGCTGTTAATTTTCACAGGTGCCGAAAACTGAGTGCACTCGCTGGCGTCCTCAGAGCCGCTGCCCCGGAAGAGGCACCCGGTGGGCCCTGCTGTGTGGCATGGTCACCAAGCCAGTAACCATCCTCAGCCTTCTTTAGAGAGCAATCTAAAATGCCACTGGGCATGGTGGCACACACCTGTCATTCCAACACTCAGAGTCTAAGGCAGAAGGATCGCCGTGAGTTCAAGGCCAGCCTGGGCTACACAGTGAGCTCAGGACCAGCCTGGGCTACAAAACAAGACCTTGTCTCAAAATAAATAAATAAATAAATAAATAAATAAATAAATAAATCTTAGGTCAAAAAGAGAAACACTTTTGTCAAAAAATGACAAATTAAAAATTCAGAAAGGAATCAAGAGCCCATGGGTGTAGTACTCAAAGACAGCAGTCAAACTCAAGGGAATCAGAAAGTCGACAGAAAAGCACGCCCCAGGGATGTCAGCCACGGCCAGAGCAAACAGCTTACAGAAATACAACAAAATTAGTAAGTACGTATGGGCCGGAGTGGCCAACTCCCAGGCAACACACGGGCCGCTCACCTGCTTCTCAGTCATCGAGGCGTATTTGGAGAAGGAAGCAGAAGACGGGTTCAGAAGGTCCTCCGTGAGTTCTTCCTTAATCCTGAAACCGCCCCAGACCTCTGTGGGACACGGAAGGGTCTTAGGTGCAATTTGTTTCTAGCTCTTTTTTCCTTCTTCTTCTTTAAGACAGGGTCTCACCCTGTAGCCCAGGCTGGTCCTGAACTCCCTGGTGTTGCCCAGGCTGGCCTTGGACTCAGAACAAGCCACCTGCCTCAGGCTCCTGAGTGCTGGGATGACAGGCATGTGCCACCATGCCCTGGCTTTATATGGTGCTGGGGACTTGAACCCAGGGCCTCGTGCTTACAAGGCAAGTGCTTTGACCACTGTGCCGTGCCTCCAGCCCTCTAGCTTGGTTTTACTAGCAGCCTACCACCCGAGAAGTACAATTCAGAGCCCCTCCCCTCGGCAGCGGTACTGCCCTTCTCCACATAGACACCCTCGGCTTCCCATAAGAGGCTGAGCAGGTCCCATTGCTTGCTCCGTCGCACAATCCAGCCTGCTGCTCCCAGGGCACCACAGTTCCTGTCCTCCCGTGACCCACCCAGAACCGCATGTCGAGGCTCTAACGGTGCCTGGGGTGGCCTCTGGGGAAGCGTCACCAGCCCCTGAGCCCGGGACTCCAGGTCACTGCGGGCCTCCTGGTTGGTCGAGCGTAGACCAGCGTGCCCAGAGCCCCCGCTCCTCGTCTGGGTTCCTGAGCCCAGCTTTTCATATGGCTTTCTCTGACTCTCGAAGACGTGCCCTGCGTCCATGTGTTGGCGGGGCCAGCGAGAGGAGAGCAGGACACAAGGCCACAGGCTCAACCCAGGCCGCCACCTGCTCAGGGTCTCCTGACCCTCCCTGGCATCGGGGGTCAGGACACGGCCGAGCTGAGCTGGGCGCGAGGAGGCTCTAACGACACCCAGGGCTTTCAACCTGCTGCCTGCCCCATCTGCCCTTCCGGAGCTCCAGCAGAGCCTGGCAGGACGTAGAGGGCCCTGCCCAGACACCCACGCATAGACGTATGAACGCACAAGTACAGACACACGTGCATACGTGTACACACGCACACACACGCACACACGCACACACACCGCTTACTTGCTCTCTCACAGAAGTGGACGCTCTGGCTGAGGTTGGCGTGCCGACACTCACAGCTGGGGAGGGGTGCCACGGCGCTGAGGTGGCAGTGCCGGGGGTCGAGACATGAGGGCGGGAACCAGGAGTAGCTGTCCACGCAGGCACACCGCAGGGCCCTGTCGCGGTGGCTGCAGTCTGCACGAAGCACAGAACCTGGTCCCAGGAGGCTGCCCTGGGCGGCCACGCCTGCTGGGCCCCGGCGTGGCCCCGGAGCCACCTGCTTCCTGCCACCAACGAGGAGGAGGCCGAAGGGCTCTGTGGTGACATTGTGGGAATGTCCTACTCACACCCCAGCAGCCGAGGTCCCTAACGCCGAGGCTAACGCCCAGGCAGGATGCAGTGTGTCCCGACGGGACAGACGCAGAGAGGACACTTGCACCCAGGACTTCGCAGAACGGGTCTGGAGGGCACCAGACACAGTCTTCTGCCTTCGGGAACCCGCAGGGGCCACCTTTGGGCGGTCTACCTACCTCTCTGTCTTGCAGAGCTGATGACAGCCTTTTGCTCGCTAGCCAAGCACTCATCATTAAGCTACACCAAAGTTTCACTTTTTTTTTTTTTTTCAAATGGGGATCAAGCCCAGGGCCTTCACTCTGAGCTACATCCTGAGCCTAATTGCTATTTATTTTCTGCTTTGAGACAGGATCTCTCACTAAGTTACCCAAGTTGGGCCTGAACGTGTGATCCTCCCGCCTCAGCCTGCCAGAGTGCTGGGGTGACAGGCCTGCGCCCCAGCTCCTGGCTCCCCAGCTCTGTCCTTTCAGGCCACCAAGACGTGGGGATGAGGGCTTCCCGGCACTCTGCCCGCCCTGGGCACGTGACTTACACGTGGTGGCCTTTGCCCCAAGGACCCTCCCGGGGCCCTGGAAGCAGGGCGGCAGGGCCTCCAGGTGCTGCAGGCTCCTCTCCAACAGCCTCCTCTCCTGTGGGTCCCTGTAGGTCACCTGGAGCAGCAGTTCGTACTCCTGGGCTGCATCTGCAGCAACGGAGATATTGGGTCCTCGTCTGTGTCTGGGGGACAGGCTGCAGAGAAGGAGAAGCCGCCACGGGGATCCACACAGGTTCCCCGTGGCCCCAGTTGCGCTGGTCTGAGCTCTGCTCGTCCAGGGAGACGCCCATGAGTTGAGTACACTTGGGGACAGGTGGGGTCGACCCCACATTTGCCCGGCACACCCTTCCTGCTCCCGGCTGCCTGGCCTGTGGCTTCGGCTTTCCTGCAGGCGGCATGGCACAGACCCAGTGGTGTCACGGAGCTGTCATAGGCGCCCTGCTCTGGGGAACAGCGGTGGCCCTGATTTCACAGGCTGGGGGCTTCACGTGCTCCTAAGATCACAGCCCCAGAGGTACGGCTGCCTCAGAAGCAGCACCCACCGTGCCAGCCCGTCAGGGGGCCTCACCTGGCCCAGCCACGCCCAGCTCGGTCCTCGCTCTGGTGCCGATGCGTCTCTGTCACAAAGGAAAGAAAACCGTTACCACGAGGACCTGGAAGGTGCTGGCTCCCGAGGCCTGGCTACGTTTCCCAGGTGAGGCTCAAGTTATAGACCTAAGTCCAAGGGGACAATGGGGGACAGGGGCAGGGAAGGTGGCACCAAGGCTGCGCATGGCAAAGGGGCAGAACACGTGACGCCGAGTGAGGAGAAAGGAAGCAGGGACGCCTGGAGGAGGAGTGCTCCAGACCAAGATAGCACGTGCAAAGGCCCGGCGTGAGAACGGGTCTACTCAGAGGACGCCAGAGCAAAAGCTAGGAGGAGCAGGCGCAGGAGTGGTGGTAAGTGTGGGAATTCTGGGTAGTTTTGGAAGCTTGCTTCTTTCTCTTTCTGTCTCTCTGTGTCTCCCTTTGTCCCTCGCTGGGGTAGGGCAGGAGGAATAGACTTGGTGAGAGAACGCCCTGACTCCCAACTCAGGAAGGGCAGGACCTGCTGGCCCCCCCCGGAGGACGCAGGAAAAGGCCTGCCTAGAGGCGCCCCGGGGACTCATCAACATCTGGAAATAGGTGGAGGGCCCAGAGGGTTGCCACCTTCAACCTGAAAGATGGTCTGCCCGAGAGCTGCCCCAGAGACCGTGGTGTGCTGGACAGGGCATCCAGGGTGGCTTGACCAGAGTCCCCTGGGCCCCGTAGGTTGAGTGGCCCGGAGAGCGGCCGATTCCGACGCGCCAGAAGGAAAGCGTGCTCAGAAGGAAAGAGGGGGCACTTGCCTACTCACCCCCAGGATGCTGGCATGGCCCTCGGTGACAGTGACGGAGAAGGAGAGGAGCCACAGCACACCGGCGTGCATCCTCGGCCTGTGCACGGCCGGCCACAGGCACGGAGGTCCCCGGAGGCCGAGGTGAACGCCCAGCGTCCAGAGCCAGAAGGCGGAGACACACCGCAGGCCTGACCGGCTCTGGCACCCTGAGGGTGGGGATTGTCGGCGTCACCTAGGCGGCGGTGGCATGACTGCGGCCCCTGTGACGGATTACAGACTTACTAGGACACTGCCGTGGCCCTGGCTGCCGGGTGACCGGGTGCCCAAACAGCGTGACTAGCTCACGGTTGTGACTGGGTGCATTAACGTCAGCTCTCTGCGCTCTGAAATGTCCTTATCTCAGGAAAATCAAGCATCTGACAGGCAAAAGCACAAAAGGAAATTTTAAGTATTTAAATATAAAAATATAACAAACCAACCCAGCAAATGTGCTTCTTCCTAGCAGGTGCCATCAGCAACAGATTGTTCCCAGGTTCAAAGTTTTCTCGTATAGTTTAGACACCAGCAGCACGTAGACACAGTCACAGAATTAATCCTTCATACCCAGGTCATCTGGGGCCCACGGAAGATCATCATACATGAGCATTTTTCTTTCTGTCCTTGGTATTGCTACTACCAACATAGGGTCCTCTCATTTTAACTAATTCTAATTAAATTAAATTTCTAATTTGGCTTCTCAGTTGCCCCGACCCCACTTGGAGCTACCCGTACCCCACGACCATCGTGTTGGGTGGCCCCTCTCAAAATTTGCATCATCACTAATTTTTTTTCTTTTTGAGGCAGGGTCTCACTCTGTAGTCCAGGTTGGTCCTGTATAGCCCTAACTGGCCTCAAACGCCTATCAATCCTCCTGCCACAGCCTCCTGAGTGCTGAGATGACAGACACGTGCCACCATGCCCAGTTTATGCGGTGCTGGGGAGTTGAACCCAGGCTCATCCTTTCAGTCCCAAAACGGAGCCTGGATTTTGCCTGTGGGGTGTCCTTGCCAGTCACAGGAGCTCGTGCCGTGGGGCCGTCTGCCAGCCCAGCCCTCTACGACCCCCTCCAGAAGTTGCAACTTCCCGTCTACTCAGCCTGCTCTTTGGGGCCTGGAGGACAGCAGCCTCGGGGCAGGTGCTGGCCTCAGCACATGGCTAATGTGGCTGCGGGTAGCCGGTAGCATGCGTTCCCGCAGAGATGTGCCCAGCTCAGGTCCACGGAGGCCTGACTGCAGGCTGCTCAGCCGGTCCGCTGCGGGCCCCTGGTCCCTGAAGACTGCCCCTGCTCACGCGGGGTCGCTGGAGTGCAGCTTGCCGCCTCACCTTAGCAGGTGACTAAGGGCTTTTCGGAGCCAGGGGCCAAGGCCTGTCAGCTGGACCGAGGCCCGGCCTTCCTGGAAGCCCAGGCCCACGCTTAGTCCTTGCGTCCCTCGCCTGGGCTTTGGGTCAACGCAGTAAGGACAGCCCAGAGAGCCCGAGCTCCCTCTTGAGACGTGGGAAGAGGCATTCCACCTCACACCGAGGGGAAACAGAAAAGGTAGGCTGACCTCTGAACGAAAACAACCAGCTCCAGAATCTCCCTGGGACGGCGACCCAGGTGGTTTTGGTCCCCTGGGGCATGTTCATAAAGTCTTAAGAGTCCACTTGGTCTGCATCTGAGCTCCCTACCGAGAATCTCTCTTTGTTCAGAACAGGCAAGAGTACGCGTTTGCAGCCGGAAACGGACAGGCCCGTTGGAAAGAACCCACGCCCATGGGTCACGAGCACGGGAGGTCACACAGGCGGCAATCCCTCCTCGGGTGGTCACATGAGGTCACCAGCGAGACCTCTCATCCAGCGCTGTCCTGACACAGCCAAACTGTGTGACTAACGACTGACTCTTACTTGTCCTGTACATAACAGAAGTGCGTCCACCACGATTCCCCCAAGGGTCAAAGGGACAGCAAACTCTGATGACGCTCCCCAGTGACTCTTCTAGAAATGAGGGCAGTTGCTGGGCATTCCACCCACAGCGGCCACATGCCATCTGCCCACACTCTGGTCCCACACGGCGTACAGAAGGAAAAGCAAACAGACCGTGGGCTGCCCGCCCTGCCCCGGTCCTCGTTCTCCCGTCCGGACCCCTCAGCCCAGGCGACAGGCTTTTCTAAGGTAACATTGGAGCGCCCTCTCGGGGACCTTTAGAGGGGCTGAGCTCTGACACACACAGCCACATCACCCTCCAGGTTAAAGCCACTACTATCCGCGCCTGTCCCACCCCACCGTCGCCAGCATCTCCTTGTCATGGACAGACTGGGAGTTGAACTTTTGATCTCATTGTTTTAAATTTCACATCTTTGATTATTGGTAAGACGAAGGGTTTTTATGAACGCCTTGTCCACGTGTTTCTGTTTTCATTATTTTTTGCTGGCTTGACAGTCTGAGCCATTGTATTTCCACACTCAGGGGGCCTGATCTGTTAACCACCTCTGGGGGGAACCTCACAGAGCACAGATTTTACATTGTGGTCACTTGTTAAAAATTCCTCCCTGAGTTGTTAAAAGCTCTGGGCTCTCAGCTTGCATTTTATCTTTTGATCTTTAATGGTGCCAGGTCCTTACCAAAAGTTTGAAATATTTATGAAATCACTTTTTCCCTTCTTTTTCATTTTCGATTTTAAATTTGGGGCCATGCTAAGAGCATTTTTCTTTTCTTTCAAGAGACTGTATTTTAAAAAAGAAAAGAAAGAAAAATTCTCCTATATTTCTTCTAATACTTCTTTAATTTTGCTGCATTGCCAAATGAAAACATTTAGACTTGTTGTAGGAGCTGGAGTAAAATATTTATTTTTGTTTCCTCAAAATGAGTAGCCAGGGCCAGAGGAACGGTTAAAGGATTTGCCTAGCAAGCACTAAGTGCTAAGTACCTGGGCTGGATTCCCCAGCACCACATAAGCCAGGCGTGGTGGCACACGCCTGTAATCTCGGGAGGCTGAGGCAGGAGGACTGTTGTGAGTCCAAGGCCAGCCTGGGCTCCATAGTGAGTTCAGGACCAGCCTGGGCTGCAGAGCAAGACCCTGTCTCAAAAAAAAAAAAAAAAAATGAGTAGCCAGTTTTTCCAGCTTTGCTTCTTGGCTAACCTACTTTAACAAGACCACGCTGACAGTTCTTTAAGTCACCTCGCCATAGAATAAAATTTTGAAAAAATTTATTGTTTTGTTTATGGTACTAGGGATTGAGCCTTTTTTTTTTTTAAGTTACCCCAGCTGGGCTCAATTTTGCGATCTCCAGTCTTAGCCTCCCAGAGTGCTGAAAGTACAGAAGGATATTTTCTTTCTTTCCTTTTGAGGCAGGATCTTGCTCGGTCATCCAGAAAGGTCTTTTCTTAAAGACTTTTAAGTCTTTAGTTTTGGAAGTTTTGCTTCAAACAAAATAAACAGTAAGCCTAGAGTTTCCAGGTTTATGGGCCCCTGAAAATTAAAAGCTGACATTTGCAGAGGACCCAGAGACCCCTGGGGACCCTGTAACCCTCCCCAGCAGGATCTCCTGCACGTCACGGTCTCGGGAGGGGACGAGTGCCTTGCTCTCTGGCCCACCTGCCTGTTTTCTTTATTCCGTGGACTGAGAGTCGGGAGATTATTGTGTCTGTAACGTCACTAGTCACCAGAGTGCCTTCTTCTCTGACAAATCCCTGGGGTTCTCATTTGCTACATGCTTATCACAGGTGTCCACTATCCTCTCTGTCACCCAGGCGGCATTCTTGTCCCCATGTCCCTCCCTGGCCCCCAGAAGGCCTGTGTCCTGTGCTCTCCTGGGGAGAGGGCACTTGGGGGGAACTGAGCCCTGAGACAACCGGAGTCACACAGGAGGCTGGACCGGGGACCCCACTGCTCCGGTTTGCTGCTTCCCTGACTTCATTTTCTCACTTAGCCTTCCTCTGGGGATGAGACGTGGAGTCAGGGAACCGGGGGGAAGAAGCACCCCAGTTCTAGAGGTCACACCCGGGATGGGGTCTTACCTGGGACTCGCCTCTGCACGCTGCGGCCCGCTAGTGCTGGTGGCTGGGCACACCTCCTCACTCTGCCTGGACACAGGTGAGCGGGTGTCCCGGCACAGCACGATTGCCCTGAGTCACCGCCACGGGCTCCCGTCCAGCGGGACACGCCCCTCCAAGAAGAAAGCGGTGCCTTCTTCTAACTCCATCCCCCACTCCACAGTTGGCACAGGAGGGAGGGGAAGGAGGGCCAGACACAGGACCCCAGGGTCCCCTGCCATCAGGGGCGAGGGGCTGCAATCCCAGGGGGTCGTGGGGGCAGAATGCTTCGAGGATCATGGAACAGCCTGTCCGGGGGAGGGCAGCACACAGAGCCGTTTGCAGAACTCTGGGTCCTCCTGTGTGGGCACCCAGTCGCACCCCATAAACCTGCCACAACGCTGCCTTTTCCGAGTGACTGGAGCGGGGCAGTGGGGGCGGAGTGCCCTGGGGAGGGGTAGGAGCATTGCTCTTTCTTTCCAATTTTCCCACTCCAGACTGAAGAGTCACCTTACTGCTCCCCTGAAGAAAAGTCCCTAAGGCCTCAGGCGGGTGCAGGGCAAGTGGCCAGCCAGGGACAGCTGGGTCCGTGCGGAAAGTGAATCTTTTCAGTGTGTCTTGTTCTTAGAAAACCTGGAACCCAAACCTGTGAACTTCTTTAGGAAGACAGCTTTCCTTTCTCAGGATACAGCTGTCTGACAACCACGGGGGCCAAGTCACATTTCGTGCTGTATTTATAAACCACACTTCTCGCCAAGGTTAGCGACAGACGCTACCACAACACCAAGGTCTAAATGAACCAGAAAAACGTCTCCAAAAAGAGAAGAAAGGATGTCTCTGGATTCAGCGCACTCCCTTTAAGAGGTCCACACCCACGAGTAACTTGAGAGGGCTCACCACGCATACACGGGGTGAAGCAGTATTGGAATAAAAATGAATTTTAAAAGATCGATGTAAACTGTCCAAGCAGAGAAAGGGAAATGCAAAACTAGACGAGGCAGGAGAGATCGCACGACAGGCAGCAGGACCCCCTGGTTTTCTGGGTTCGAGCCTGAAACCAGGCCAAGGCTTCCTCGGAATGGGAGGACCAGGCCGCTGCTCAGGGGTGCTGCCCTCGTCTTCAAGAGAGAGACAGAATCCATCGTCTCAGGAAGGAAAAGTGGCTGTGGGGGGTCGGGCAGGCTGGGGAGGGGGAGAGGCAGAAGACAGGCGCGGGGGTGGCCAGTCCGTGTCAGGCTGGGCACGAGGAGAAGCCACACAGCAGGCAGCCGAGCTAGTTGCCCTCTGCAATCCAGGGCTCCCTGGGAGCTGGCGTTGACCCTCAGAAAGTAGCTTCTTAGGGGTCCAAAATCACGTTAGCAGCTCTAGAAAGCAGACGTGCTGGGGCCATCGGTGAGGTCAGAAGGGTGCTGTTTTGGGGGAAACCGGCCACTTTCAAATTCCATGTGTAATGGACGAGTGTCTCCGTGTGTCCACGCTGCAGGGTTTTCCATGATCAGGGTGGATTTCTGAAACCAGTGACTCACCACAAAGCCACTCATCCTGCAGTCGTCCCCTCCCCAGAGCGCCGCGCTGAATTCCTCGGTACTTCCCGGTTCAGCCGCGGGGCCTGGTCTGTGCCCCTGCCGGGGACCCAGCAGGAGGAAGCAGCCAGCTGGGCGCTGTGGCTGGGGAGCCCTGTCCTTATATGCTGAGCCCTGAGCGTCAGGCAGCCCTGAAGGGCGCCGCCCTCCCGTGGACCTGTAATGTCACGCGCTAAACTGCAGAGCAGGGCAGGGGGCACCTGAGCGCAGAGCCAGCCAGCTCGACACATAGGTTTTGGTCCATCTGATCAATCTGACGTTTCCTTCTCCGGGGATGGTGGCTCTGGAGCCTCTGCCCTCTCAGACCTAGGAGGAGGAAGAATTAACCGGGGGACAGAGGAAGCACCCCAGCCTCCTTCCTCCCTCTGCCGTTGCTACTGGCTTGTAGCTAGTCTGCGGTCTTGGTTTTCCAGCCGAAGAGCAAGGTCAGAGGATGAGACAGACACAAACCTGAGTCCGGGGTCGGGGGAGGAAAAGGCGGACAGCAACTGCCACGAGTCCCCGAGAAATCACAGGACGCGGCGCACCTGGCCTGAGGCCTGAGCCGAGGGGGGCTGGGCGGGGAGGTACGAGGCCGCCCGGTGGAGGGGCCCTGTGGCCCGTCTGTGTGCCAGAAGGGTTGGGCTCCCTGAGCGTCGTGTCCGCTGCTCCACTCCAGGTCCTGCAGACACACACAATGGCCAACTTGAGTCACGTGGTGACCGCGGGTGCAGAAGAGCCTGGCCTCTTCCGTGTGGCTTTATCCCTTAATCTCAAAATATTTAGGAACAATGAAAAGTATTTCAAGTATAGTTTGGCCAGCAGAAAGGCGTGCTTTTGCCCCTCTAATGTGGTGGGCACTCAAGAGTCTTTGGGCTCTGGACATAGCTCAGAGGTTAAATACTAGTCCAGCACACACAAAGCTTGGGGATCGATTCCCCAGCACCCCACCAAGATTAGCCAGGCGTGGCAGCACACACCTGTCATCCCAGTGCTCTGGAGGCTGAGGCAGGAGGATTGCAGCGAGTTCAAGGCCACCTTGGGCTACTTAGAAAGTTCAAGACCAGCTGAGACTACGGAGTGAGACTGTCTCAAAAAGAAAAAAAAAAAAATCTCAGTCTTTGAGGGTCTTACACTTAGATGCTGAAACTCAGTGCCCGGGGGGCATTTTCTGTTTTGGAAGCTGTCCCAGGACAAACTCTGTCAGGTCCCGTCCCTCTGAGGCTGCGGCTTTTCACCGCCTGGCCTCTTCACAGCAAACCTCAGGTTGACCGCAGCTGTTCTTGAAGTCCTTTAAGCAGAGGGCGACACCTGGTGGCCCAAGCCCGCCACAGGGACGAGGCAGCCTGGTTAGAAATCACCCCCGGGTGCTGGGGAGAGAAAGAGGGTGCTGAAGGAGGAGCTGGGGTGGGGGGGCACCTTCCCTCCAGGATCCTGTGCAGACCCCACAGTGGGTCCTGCTCACAGCAGCGCGCCCACCATCTGTTCCTCATTTGACACTTGTTCGTACTAGCTGTCCACCAAGCACCAGGCGCCACGCTAAGCCCCGGGCCTCATCGGCGCGGCACACTCGAGCTCAATTAGCCTACAGTTCACTGGGAATCCAGCAGCCATCAGCTAAAGCACCTTGTGACAAGAGCTGACCACATGGCACCCCTAGGCCACGGAGGGCACTTAGATGGACCTTTGAGAGTTGGAGGAAGAAGTATCTAACCCACAGGCCTCAAGCTGGCACGCGCTGGCCGCGTCTGGCCTGCAGATGTGTTCTGTTTGGGGTGTGCACTGTTTTCAAAACTCTGCATCAATCGCCAGCATTTCAACATCTGGGGATTTCACATGAAAGCCAGGGCTTCGGTTTCTCTGGGGAAATAGGAGGGTGTGACGCTCCGGTGCCCTGTTCCTGAGGTGGCCTTCAGCTGGAACTGGGGGGACACGTTCTTCCCGATTCTCCTTCACAACAGCCAGTCGTCTCTGCGAAGCCGTAGTTGATTTTCCAGGAACAGGGTACACGATTCAGAATTGCAACAGCATACCCACTGAAAGCTAAGTCACTGCCGCCCTGTCCCCAGCCAGCCAGTCCTCGTACAAATGAGTGGACTGTCCTTCGTTCCTCCCTCACAGGTGACACCAGATTTAATGGCATCGGAACTACAGGGGTCAGTGTGAAATAGAAAACTGTAAACATGTTGGAAGGAAACGGAGAGCGGCTGCTGATGCAGTCTCTAAATGATTTATTGCTTTAGTGACAAAGGCATTTCTGAAGACCAACACAAAGACATCCCCAGAAGAAAAGTAGTTGACAACCGGATACATGGAAAGGAAGGAAAAAGATCCGCATAGCAAAAAACACGCTGGATAGCATTCAAGTGGAAATAGCGACCTGGAAAATATTTTCAGTTTCTATAACAAAAATGTTAGGGTTCAAAATGTAAGTAGTTCTTACAAGCCAATAGGAAAAAGACCCAGGACTGACAGACAGACAAGGGGACCTTTGCCGTGGGCCTCTCTCAGAATCCTACCCTTGCTTCAGACACACCAGTTCCATCACTTCCAAATCAGGGTGGAAGTCCTCTTGTGTGAGTGTTTTGTGCATGTGTTCGATGCGTGTGTGTGTGTGCGTGTCTTTCCTTGCTCTGTTGTGGCCACCTCTATGTCCCGAGTCAGCTCAAAACATTGAGTGCTCCTAGTCATGTTGTCAGGGGACAGAGCCAGAAGTCACAGGGCAAATGACGATCTGGTGGCTGAGGAGGACGAGGACACACTTGCCCCTCTGTGGCACAGCCCTTGGCAGCAGCACTTTCGGTCACATTGTTTAATGACACTCACGAAGGAGGACTTCCAGAACTGCTTCAGAACGTGGCGAGGACGATGGGGCCACCGTGCTCAAAACGACGGGGAACATTTGGGAGAGGATTGATGGAATTGCGTTCTTCACTGTAGAAATTTTTTAAATATTTAACACCCACCCTCCATTTTCTTCAGCCCTTATAGCAATACGTGAACTTTGTTATAAGCAACTGAGATGTTGAGGTGGTTCCTAGCCTGTAACCTAGCTTAAGCTAAGGCAGAAGTGGGCACCAAGGGTGTGACCCAAGCTGCTATCAGAGACACATAGCATTTGCTTCTGGTCAGGTCGGTGGTCGGCAATGAACTTCATTACTAGAAACCAAAGCGAGGTGACTTGTACCATCAAGGGGACAGCTACGACAAGCAGCGTCTTGGTCATTTCTGAGCTGCTACTACAGGATACCAGAGGCTGAGTAATTTATAGAGGAAAAAGTCAACTAGCGCAGGAACAAAGAGGGCCAGGCACAGCCACGTGAGGCACATCAACCACGAAGCTACGCGCCTGTTCCGGGAGCACCCAGGGCCGTAAGGTCTAAGCGGGACTCTGAGCTCTGGGAAGACAGGATGGCACCTTGTAGACGGTGTCACGCTCCTCAGCTCTGCTCTGTCCTCTTCCTACAGGGGCTCCCAACCCATCCTATACCTCCTGTGCAAGGTGCCAGCTAGCGCCTAGGGGGCCTCTCTACCCATCCCATCAGATGGCAACCTCAACTATATGCAAATGTACACTGAGCGTCTCTGTCCGCAGAGCTCAGAACCACGGCAGGAGCCACCGAGATACCTCTGAAGGTTCTAAGAAGTGCATCAGATCCAGAATAAAGCAGCTTGGTGGTTTTGCACAGTGGTGTGGTCGGATCTGGAATGCCCTCCAACACTCCATGAGTTTAAGCGGTGCAAATTACTTATGGAAACTGTGTGCCGCTGGGAGGTGGAGCCTGGCTGGCTGGGGCAGACGCCTGGGCTTGACCTGGAGGGGCGTGTGCTGGTTCCAGCCTCCCTCCCTCCCTTGGCTTCCTGTCTGCCATGCTGTGAGGACCTCTCCAGTGCCCTGCCGTTACCAGCCACGCACCGAGGGCCTGTGACCTTCTGAACCTAGAAGCCAAAATGATTCTTTCCTCTCCTAATTGTGGACATCAAGTATTCTGTCCCAGCAATGAGGAAGTAACTTAGACACATGGGAAAAGAAAAAAATGCACAAAAACTTTGAAAGCACTGCTGGGCATTACCATAAACATCCCCAATGCCTGCTGCCCGCTTGAGTCCAGTGACAGCCACCAGGAGGGGGGTTGCCACAGAGACATCTGAACTTGATTAAATCCTTAAGCTGCGCCACGTTGGCCAACCCAATCTCTCTCATCCCCATTATTGCTTCACAGGCCACGGGGTGTGACGGCCAGTTTCCCCCATGACATCACCTCCAGGGCCCCCCGCTTCAGATGTCCCTGAGCCTTTTCACACACCAGCCTGGCGCTATTGTGTGTCGAACGTTGAGCCTTCTGCCAGACTCACTTTGCTGCCAGCGTATGTCCACGACCTCTAAGTCATTCTGCTTGTCCCAAAACGCTTCCTTTAGCTTGACAGACGTGGCTTTGCGGTCCTCCATGCAGGCTTCCCACGGGCCACCGCCAGTCCCAATCTTCACATGCCGTGCAAGCCCTGTTCCCACGGTTGGCTCCAGCGTGCTCTCGCCGTTTGTAAGCCAGAGATCTAACGTATAACTGCTCGGTGCAGAACCATGTTCACGAAGACTTTTAAAGGAAATGCCACACCAGAGCAAGACCCTGTCTCATAAATAAATAAATCAATAAAGGAATGCCACGTGTGTTTTGGAGGATTGTTTTGGAGGAAGTGTCACCATGCCTTCGTAAACGTATGTTCTCCTTCCTGGCACCTCTGCTGGTGGTCAGCCAGGCCAGGCGAAGGGGGCATATTCCTGGCAGCAGGAAGCCACGCTGTGGTGGCCATCGCACATCTGCCTGTGCTCACACAGCCAGGCAGAAGCCCACTTAGCTTACTAAGTGCGTTAGCTGGAGTTCTCCGGGGAAAGAGAACAAAGATGGAGACAGACAGACAGATCATGGCAGGAGGGCGTGGCAGAAGGACGGTGCTTCGCTCATGGTGGCCAGGAAGCAGTGCAGGGGACCAGTGCTGCAGCAGACAGGGAAAGGGACCAAACAGAGACCACAAGCCATGCCTCTAGGGGCCACCCAGATGCTGCCAGCACCAAGCTGCTCCTTCAACCCCAGCACATCTCAAAGCCAACCAAGCCAGCGGCTGAGTCGCCCTAGGCCCCTTCAGCTCTCACACATGCCCGCTGCCATCTTGGCCTGTCTCTCTCCTCAGACTTGCAAGCCTTCCAAATAAATTTCCTTCTCTTATCATTCCTGCCTCTCGTAGAACCCTAAGTAATACATCTACTAGAAAAAGTCCAGGATTTCAGCTCAAGGCGGCAGGTGGGCAAAATTCTCTTTTACTTAAGGGGAGGTCAGGCTTTTTTTGTCCCATTTAGGCCTGCGACTGATTGCATGAGGCTCACCCTCACCAGGTGGGCGATCACCTCTCCTCCGTCTGCCATGCCAACGTTAATCTCACCCATAAACATCCTCATAGGCGCACCGTGGAGAATAATTAACCACGTGCCTGGACACTCCACGTCTCAGTCAAAGTCAGGCATACAACCGGCCGCAAACTGAGCAGCCACAGGCAGTCGGGCCCAGAACTCCCTAATCTACAGGTTTGGAATGCTGTGCTTGCGACGTTCTGCATGAACGATTATCACCACATGTTTTGAAACTTGTAAAATGGTACTATTCAACGAGATCCACCTACTTAACCAACCAGAAGCAGAAAAAAAACTCCATGAGGTGTTAGGCCTCACATAGGGGCCACCCAAGGACCCACAAGGGGTCAGGCCTCAGGTGGGCCCAGGACCTGTCATCTTACACCCGCGGTACGAAGAACTCCTGGCACCTCCGTTAGATCGCCTTGGCCATCCATAGCCTATTGGTGTAGTGACTCACAGAATAGACTTCTTTCCTAAGACCAAGGGGACCTGTGGGGCCTGGGTCCGGCAGGGAGTGGCTTGGCTGTCCCTGAGGTGTGGCGTACTCTGCACGGCCCCCCTAGCCTCACCCAGCCCGGAAGCAGCTCTTTCCTGCTGCCGTCCCACAGCCAACACCACAGCGCATCCCAGCCGCTGTCTGTCCCTGCCCTGGAAACACAGATAATCTTTGGTAGGAAATAAACCACTAACCTACTTCACCTCCAGACTTCACACTTATCAGCACAACGAACTCCGCAGGTGTGCTCCGAATTCAACTGCTCAAACCCACCCGTGGTGGGTTCTGGGAATGGCTTTCCTTCCATCCCCGGTGACTCCTGGGCCTCTGAGAGGTTGGCCATCTGCAGGGTCACACAGCAAGTGGAAACGCTGGAGGCCCACGGAAGATCTGCCCGCTCAGGACCACTCAGCTTGCCATGCCAACCCCTAGGTCGCGGCCGGGCGTGCTTCCCTTCAGATTTAGACATCACGAGCCCCCCGTGCGTGTGAGTTAAAGCAAACTGCACGAGACGTCTTGAGCATCTCTGGGCTCATTGCTTGAAAGAAATGTCCCCTGCGGTTTTCATTTTGTTCCTAGAGAGGGAGGTGAGGCAGGTCCTGCGTTTTCTAGCTTTGTAACTGAGCTCAGAATCATACGCCCAAAAGTAAATTAGGTTTAATTAACCCGACTTGAGAGCAGCAGAGAGGATGGTGGGATTGGAGGGAGCCCGCCTGGATGATGTAACCGAGTGGTGAGCAGACTCCCTTGGCACTTGTTGGCCTACAGAGGCCCTGTCCCTGCACCCTTGGGAATAGAACATGGCTCCTGTTCATGGTGTCAGAGCAGAGGCTTTCCATCACGCCCGCACAAAGGCGAGTGTCAGGTGGGCAGGCTGCCAGGAGGTGCACAGCTCCGAGCTGCATGTGACCGCGGACATTTCTGTGAATTTAATGCACCCTACCACCGACTTCAGGCCTGTTTCCCCTCAGAAGGCCCCTCTTTGCCTCTGCGGGGAGAGAGCGCACGGTGCTGATTAAGTCAAGTCTGTTCCACTTCACCAGCTGGTGACACTGGACGAGGGGCTGTGCTTCCTAGCGTCACCCCTAAACATGGACAACACGCGCCTATCACATGGTGTTGCTGCGAAGCCCAGCTGGGATGGGACACAGCTGCCAGGAACCTGCTTGCCATAAAAGCTCTTTGTTTATGTATTATGGTGCTAGGAGCCCAGCCCAGGGCCTCCGAATTCACTGGACTACACACTCAGCCCATGTTCATTTCTGTTTGTTTGTTTTTAAGACAGAGTCTTACTAAATTGCTAAGTTGCCTGGGCTAGATTCAAATGTGAGCTCCTCCTGCCTCAGCCTCCCAGAGTGCTAGGGTAACAGGCTTATACCACTGGGACTAGCATAATTGGTCTTCAAAAAATGTGTCCTACCATGTCTAATTCTCTCTTCTCCCTGTCTTCAAATCCCAAGAGTTGAAGTCGTTGAGGTGTAGCTCCTGAACCGACCAGGTCTCCTGGCCCTGGGAGTCTCCCCGACTTCTCCCCCATGGCACCTCCCCAGGACCAGCCTTCGGGCTTGCTCGGCTGGGCTGACCCAAGAGGAGCCGTCTCAGGCCATGTATGAAATATAAAATACAGCTAGCACACGTAGGAACAAACTTCCTTTATTTTTACATCTTAACACATTGATAAAAAAGAAGACCAATAGCCCGCTCAGTGCCAGCAGCCACAGGTGGTGCCCTCGTGGAAGGTGACCGGCTGTGTTTCACCGGCCAAGGTCCTCACTGTGTGAGTGTGGGTCACACGTGGCTTCCATTCCAGAGACCAGGCACAGCAGTGCCCGCAGGCTGCGTGCGCCCGCCCCGCGCCCTCCCCACGGTCTCCCAGCCCACGTTCCAGCCCCACACGATCATGAGACTATCAACAGAACCCCTGCTGCAAGTGTATACCCCACGGTCCACAGGGCCAGTCCGTGCGTGGCCGCAGGTGGCTCACAGCGTCTCTTCACTGTTGCCACACAGTCCACATTCAGAGAACAGCCTCTCAGGCTCGGGCAGTGCCTGAGAACCACAGGTCAGGGCAGGCGCCAAGGGCAGGGAGAGGGCAGAAGGGTGGCTGAGCCCCAGTTGGGTCATGGCTGGGGACGGCTAGCCGGGGAGCCACGGGGTGGCCAGGAGTACCTCCGAGGCTGCCTGCCCACCTGTCTCTCTTCCCATCCCAGTCTGTTTCTAGCCGTATATCCTGAAGTAAGCCCGGTTCTTGGTGGCTCTATGTGTAGCTAGGAGCCCTCCTGGACCCTTGGGTAAGGCTGCTCGCCGGGCCTGGAGTCTCCCTGGTGCCTGCAGCCTGCGTGTGGGAGGGAGCACCTCTTCCCCGTCACTGGAAGCCAGCTGGCCTGCATCACGGCCCATTGGAAGCCAGCTGGCCTGCATCACGGCCTGGCGTGTCTCTCACGCCAGGGAGGTCTCAGAGGCACAAGGCAGGGGACAGGAGACTCTCGACAGCTCCCCCGAGACCCACTCGGTGCTGGGAACCTCACCACCTGACTTGTCTCCTGGGTAACACTGACCCTGTGTCCCCAGGAAGCATCTAATTTGAGTTTTTATGATAGATTCCAAAGGCAGGGGGGCTCTAACACTGCCTCAATACTCATCAACATAGGTGAGCTTAGGAGGTCAGTTTGTTTGACTTTGAAAACTCTGACCTAGGGCTGGAGGAATGGTGCAGTAGTTAAAGTGCTTGCCTTACAGATGCAAGGCCCTGTGTTCGATTCCCCAGCACCACATAAAGCTGGGCGTGGTGGCGCACACCTGTCATCCCAGAACTCGGAGGCTGAGGTGGCAGGATTGCTGTGAGTCCAAGGCCAGCCTGGGCTCCATAGTGGGTTCAGGACCAGCCTGGGCTACAGAGCGAGACCGTGTCTAAGGAAAAAGGAGGAGGAGGAGGAGGAGGCATCTGGCCTACACTGAATTGCAAGTGTCCAGTTTCAGGAGAGGAAATGAATAGTCACCCAAGTAAGGGAGCATCAAGGCCCACGGTTTAGAATCAGGACAGAAGAGCACAGCCCGGCTTTGGTGCCGGCTGGCTCTGGGAGAATGGGAACCTCAGGGCAGGGTGACCAGGTGGCCGTAGGGACTAGAGGCAGAGACTGGGGAGTCGTGAGCAACCCCCTGCACCCTTCCGCACTCTGCCACCAGCCTCCCTCACAGCGCAGGAGGGTCCCAAGCCTGCTTGTACGTGACCCTTGCCTCAGGTGTTGTAAGGGTTAAATAACCTGATACGGAGGACAGGCCTAGCACAACGCAAGCAAGCGCTCAGTAAACCCTGTTGGCTATGACAAGTCCGTCCTCCATCACCTGCAGGCAAATATTCCAGTAGCTGGACCCCAGACAGGGGGCGAGCCCAACACTCGCATGCAATATGGTAGCAGACCTTAGATCGAACAGGCTTGCCAGCGCGCAGAACTCAAATACAAACCTATTTGCAACATCGACAAACTCAATGGCCAGTGTTGCCTAAAACTACAGTGTTATCTTATGTTATCTGGCATCAGAGGCCCCACCTTGCGGGGTCCCTGTGGTCTAGGGGACAGTGGGGATGTCCCCACTGCTGCTGCCCCGCACAGGCTCCACAGACACCGCCCAGAGGAAATCCACTCTCCCTCCTGGTCACAGGAGCCTCGGGCGATCCACGTGGCTTTACCGCTCGTGGAAGACCTAAGTCCTCCGTGCCCAGCTGTTCCCACTTCAGACTTCGGACGTGACCCATGGAAGACAGGAAGCAGGAGGAGCCCTTTGTTCCTTCCGAGGGAAACCTCCTTCAGGCACTGTGCAAGTGTGGGTGGCCCAGGGCATGGGGCTCCCCAGGATGGGCCCAGAGCGCCTGGGCCCAGAGCAGGGCTGGCTCTGCCTGAGTGTGGACCGGGGGCCTACCAGGAGCACCCTGCCAGGACTACAGGGGAAAATCACCCAGTGTTGGGTCTGAAAGAGCCTTTGGGCAAGGAGGCAGGGCGGGGGTGACAGGAGGTTGGTTGGAGCCCTAGGACAAGTTCATGAACTCAGCGGCAACGCACCCTTCATCCCGCACTAGGCAACCTGCTGCGGCCAAGCCTTCCCCCGCACGGGCGTCCTTCCTGGTCCGGCGTCCAGGTTCTGGGGCGGGGAACTACAGGAGCCTGCACTGGCAGTGTCCAGAACCTCACACGGGTCCCACTCTGGGTCACGGGTCACTGCAGCAGGAGCACTGGGGCGACCAAGGCCCAGCACCCGAGGGCAACCAGGCCGTGGGGCCGAGCACCGGGCTCTCCAGGCTCGCCGGCCAAAGAAGGAGGGTCTCGGGACGATTTGGGCAGGAAGACAGCGGGCTTCCTTGTTTCTCCACACAGGGATGAATACGTCTTTATTCTGAAAGCAAATCAGGCACGAAACCCAGGACAATAGACGGGCCGGCCAACATTCCTGCGGGGATCACGGCTTCTCTGCGCTCGTGGGGAGCAGCCCCGTGGCATCTCAGAACGGGCAGGCTCTTTCCCATCCCGAGGAAACCCCACAAAGAGAGGACAGGCGCTTCCCAGAGCGCAGACGGCCGAGATCCGCCCCGCCGGGGCCCACCCCAGCAGGCGTGTCTCTGTGGTCTAAAGGACTGTGCCCCTGCAGTGACCGCTGTGTCCCTGGCTTCAAGCGCTGGCTCCCCGCGGTGGCCCTGAGGTCTCCCTTGAGCCCACCCGGTGCCTCCACTGAGCCCAGGGCTGGGTCTTCTCCCGACCCCGTGAACCTCTCTGCCCTTTTCTTGCTGGTTGCCACACGAGCATATGCCTCTTGAAGAAACCCCGCTGTTCCTAAGTGTTTAACGATCGACAGTATTGAGGGGTTCGTGTCAGGTGCCCGGCTGCAGAGCGGTCACGGGACCCTGAGCGGCACTCACCCGGACGCGCTTCCCGAATCCATCTCCGCTGGCAGGAAGAGAGGTTTCTGTAGCTCGGCCTTCAGCTGCTTACGAAGCTGCATGCTCAGCGCTGCCATGGACTAAGCGGGTGCTGGCCAGGAGGGGACCCCGAGTCAGCCCCATCGCTCCCACAGGCTGGCAGAGCAGCAGCTCCAAAGAGCAGCTGACGAGTGACCTGCCCTCAACAGGCCTTAGGCACGCAGTGCAGCGCTCCTACCTACAGGCCCAAGGCTGCGCAGACCTCTGGAACCTACAACGGAAGCTCTGCGCACCGAGCAGCAACTCCCCGGGTCGCCCTCCCCGGGTCCCCACGACCAGCGCCCCCCCCGCTCCTTCCCCGAGGCCGCCTGCCAGGGGTGTCCTCTCTGCCCGCCTCTCTCAGGGACCGTGACCTCCACTTGGTCCCCCCGTGTGGCTGCACACAGCTGGATTTCCATCTTTTTTTCCAAACTGAATAGTGTTCCATTGTAAGTACGCGGCACGTTCCTTGGCTCCTTGGCCACGATCGGAGGCTGAGGTGGTTAGAACAGTGTGGCTGCCCAGCCGTGCCGCAGCAGACACGCGTGTGCAGCCTCTCTTTGGAGAGACAGGTGCCGTGGGAATCTTGAGGATCTGGATGAGGGAGAACAGGAGATTCCAAGAAGCGAGAGCCATCTGCAGTCGTTACCGTGAGTCACCAGGCAGGGTGGGGAGAGGGACAGCCATGCCTGAGTTGGGTCCCTACCCACAGCGTAGTTCCAGAGCAGGCAGCGGTGAGTCCAGCCACACACCTCGGCCACCGGCCCCCGAGCCTGTGAGGACTGAATGACGGTCCTGATGTAGGTGTGCGATCCCTCCTGCTCCCTTCCTGGGACTCCAAACGTTGCCCTGTTTGTGATGGCCGTACTCACTTAACAGGATTGTTCTGGGGACGGAGATTTACCCGAGATGTCCTGAAAACGGAGCCTGACATGCAGTATGTGCTCAACAAATAAGCTGTATAATCATACGTAGAAGAAACCCAGAGCATGCTCACCAGACACCAGGGAAGGCACGCAGAGATTCCCAACATGAAATAACTTCATGCCACCCTGGTATTAACATGATGCCTCTGGGCAGTGGAGCCACCAAGACACAGCTGCGAAAACTCCTGCCCCACTGCATTCATCTCCTGCATTATCACGCGTCAGGGGCACAGGGCAGAGTCTGGGACCAGGATTCCCGCAGGGGACCTGCTGGGGGAACTCCCAGGAGAAGGGAGAAGGTAGGGTAGTAGCCGGACACTCAGGTGGTCGCCCCAGGGCGCCCCTCCTCTGACTCCGCAGGGTCCCTGGGAGGGGAGCTACTCCTGGGAACCAGTGCTGCCTGAGGCCAGGGACAGACCGCTGTCATCCCAAAGGTCGGGCTAAGCCCAGGTGACTCGGTCAGCCCAGGGTGACCCTGAGAAGGGGAAGGGAGCGGGCCTCGGCTGTCAGCAGCCCACAGCCATCCTGGTGATGAGACTCAGGCCCTTCTCAATAAAACCAGCCCATATTCAGCGTCCAAAATAAAATCATTTATTTCCCTTACCGATCTACCCTTGAGCAAAACTCTGGTGAGACATCGTGTTTCTAGGAGCAGTCTAAAAATGGGGCTCAAGGGTTGGCCACCGCCAGACACCCCCTTGGGCTGACAACACCCACTGTCTGTCGACACAACCACTGGGGTTTATCTATTTATTTATTTATCTATTTGGTGGTGGTGGTGATGGTGGCCTGGAGATGGAACCCGTGGCCTTCCCACTGACCTACTACCCCAGCCCGCCATTTTATTTATATTTTGAGACAGAGTCTGATTAACTTGCTAAGACATCCAGGCTAGGCTCAAACTTGTAATCTTCCTGCCTCGGCCTCCCAGAATGCTGGGGTGACGGGACTGCTCACCCACCAGACCTGCCTACCCAATCCTACTTTTTACAGAAATTGCTGTAAGTGTTTGAATCAGTTGAAAATATTGAAGCAGCTGTAGAAATTCAGGAGAGGGCCGGAGGAACGGCTCAGCAGTTAAAGCGTTTGCCTAGCAAGCTCTACAGCAAGTGCTAAGTACCCGAGTTCGATTCCCCAGTACCACATAAGCCAGGTGTGGTGGCGCACACCTGTGATCCCAGCACTCGGGAGGCTGAGGCAGGGGGATTGCCGTGACTCCAAGGCCAGCCTGGGCTCCATAGTGAGTTCAGGACCAGCCTGGGCTGCAGAGCGAGACCCTGTCTCAAAAATTAATTAATTATTAAAATTAAAAACACAGCATAACATCCCATACGGTGACACATTCACACTACGCTTCTGCTCTTGGTCGGTCCCACCCCCACCCCCCAGCCTGTTTTCCCAGAATTCTGTTGCACATCAAGCACACACAAGCACAGGCTTTCCCTCTGGTCCTCCTTTCACACACGAGGTAAATTCCTTTCCACATTCTCCTAGGCACCTCGCCTCTGCTGCTTCGTTGCCTGGAGACCTTCCTATCCGGACTCGGTTCATATGCAACGTATATAAACATCATCTGGGTCTTCGGGGAACCATGCTCACACGATGTGTCCTCCAGCCTTAGGACTCCGGCAAACCCGACTAATGAACGGTGGCCAGTTCCTGTCATTTCAACTTCTACCTGTCTCCCTCTGAGCGATCCTGGGCAATTATCTCATGTGTTTAAAGATCAGTTGAATGCTCTCTTGTGGTAAACGGCCCTCTTTGCGCAGCCATTTTTTTTTCCTATTTGATAATTATTAGTCTTCTCAAAAATGTAATTCTAGGAGGCTTTTGCGTCTGGAGACATTGTTCCTTCCTCAAAGGTGCACATCCCTGCAGCCTCCGACCCTTGCTTCTTTAAGATGTCCTGACACACGGGCTCATTAAGAAACCTGGAGGCAGAGCAAGGAGACCAAGCAGAGCTATACAGCTGACGTGGACAGAAAAACGTCTTGATCCCCCTCTTTAACACGAGCATTGCAGAGAGTTTACTGAGCACCTACTGCACGCACTTCTTTCTGGTAATTGTTCTTACAATCCTCGCTACGGCCCAACGAGAAGGCCCAGCTAACAAACGTGAAGGTCGGGCGGCTAAAATGTTGCCCCAGGGTCACACAGCGAGGGCCAGCTGGATCTGCGGTCCCGGTGTGGCTCTGCCAGACCCTGAAGTCCCCTGTGGTCCTCGGCCCTGCCATGCCAGGGACAGGCTGCACCAGATTTTGCAACTCCCTTTGCTCTGTTGGCGGGGCACACCAGTCCTGCAGGTGCGGGCACGCCCGGTTGGAGGTGGGCGTGGCGGTGGTGATGTCCAGCTCTTTCCCTTCTTCCGCTGTGTCTTGGAGGCACAGCTTCCGACGTGCCCAGCCAGCCCCTTGTTTACCTGAGTGAGGTCCAAGCTGGGGCTGGCACCGCCCTGCCTCAGCCTCCCCGGCCACCTTCAGTCCTGGACCCCAGCTGAGGCACCACAGTTTCTAGGCCTTCCTCTCCTGAACTCCTGGAACTCGGACCTGTTTGTTTCTAGGCTGCACGTCCTGCCCATGGCCTTGCGTGGTGGGGGTGGGGGGTGCCCTCCCAAATCCAGGCATTCGCCCCTTCTCCTCCTTGAGGTAGGAAGGTCGACCTGATCCTTCCATCCTGCTCTGGATGACCCCCATTCTCTACAAATTGACACCCTCTCTCTAGGCCAAACCCCAAGCATCCCCGCTTCCAGCCAGGCCCCACTGCCTCCAGCACACGGCTCCGCAGTGGTCCCACCACTTTCAGGTACGTGAGGCTGGGGACACTCTGGTCCAGACCACAGCCGCTGTGGGTGACGTAGATTTTGTTCCCACACCTGACAGATCCCACATCGCATCAGCGTTTTTGCTGTTTCTTCCTTGTGTACAGGTGACATCTTCCTGATTTTCCGTACACCCGTGTGTTCCACGGTGACAGAGCGTGACGGAAACTTGGGCTCTGTTAGACTCCTCGGAAGAATAGTTTTTTAGTTAGTTCCCCACATGCAAATGCTTCAGAGGTCGGAGGGAGATTCAGGAGATCCGTCTTTATTACGTGACCAGCCAGAAGCAGAATTCCATCGGGTGGTGTTGGTGCCTGTGGAGATGGGGTGGGGATGGGGCTGGAGGAACGGCTCAGCGGTTAAAGCGTTCGCCTAGCAAGCGCCACATCAAGCGCTAAGTACTCAAATTCGATTCCCCAGCACCGCATAAACCTGGCGTGGTGGCGCACACCTGTCATCCCAGCACTGGGGAGGCTGAGACAGGAGGATTGCTGTGAGTCCAAGGCCAGCCTGGGCTCCATAGTGAGCTCAGGACCAGCGTGGGCCACAGAGTGAGACCCTGTCTCAAAAGAAGAAAGAAAGAAAGAAAGAAAGGAACAAAGAAACGAAGGGAAACAGGGTGGAGGAAAGGGGCGACACTGAAGCTGTATTGCCTTCCTGGTCCCATTCTCCACGTGAGAGAAGTTCTAGGTGCTCTGACAGCTACTCACAACGCGCTGGTAACGTGTGTCCTTGCCCGGCCTTTGGAGCACGTTGCACTTCCTTGCGGAGGAGCGGCTGCCCAGCCTGCCCTCGCTGCTGGTCTGCAGAAGGTGAGCGGCTGTGGCTTTAGCCTGGGACAGGAAGGGTTGAACTCACTGCCGCAGCAATGGGGGCAAAGATGCCCAGCTGGGGACAGGAGCCGCCCTGGCCCTGCTATAAGCGTCAATCTCAGTCTTGGCGGCTCTTTCCATTCCCGGGGACCAAACCTGGGGTGTCTGTGTCCCCCTCTCTGCACATCAGTAATAAAGCTCACACCGGGTAAGCCTTCACGTGGCACCTTACGAGCGGTGAGACCGCGTGGAAGGCCCAGGCGCCAGGCCCCGCTCTGGCTCCTACGATTTCAGCCAAGTTCCCTATCTCTGTGGTGTCTTCACATCGCTGCTCCCCATCACAGGTCCACGACAGTCTCTGGTCCCACCGTTGCCTCGGCCAACGACTCACGCTGGCGGGCCTGCCGTCTCGGGCTAGGGTTCTCCTGGCTCACGACTGAGCCACCAGCTTTGACACACAGACACAGCCACGATGGGTTCTCCCTCTCCTCAGGCTTGAAAGCCCTCCAAATAAACGCGCTGTACGTACATACACTTCGCATTAATTCTGCCTCTCGAAGAACCCTAACCAATATAGTAGCAAGTCCCCGTGGGCACACACACACATGTGGGCTCCGGCACGGGGCTCAGGAGGAGCAGGCTGAGCTGAGTCCTTCGTGTGTAGATGTGTTTCTTCTCGGTGGCGCCAGGTCCTGCAGCGGAGCTGTGTCCAGGACGGCACGTGGAACAGTCTGTTCCTGCTGAGGGCCAAGCCCAGCTGCTGCGCCCTGCAGCTCCTGGCGCCACAAGCACCGGGCCCTCAGCGAGCCCTGGCTGCAGCGTCCTCCAACTTAACAACCGACGTCCCCGGGTGCGTCCCAGGCGTGCTGAGTCCTGCCAGCCTCTTTCAGCTCCCTGGAGAAGAACGCGCAGAAGCAAACTGGAAAAGAGGCAGGTGGCTCTATCTGGGAAAGCTGAGGACCCAGGGGGATTGCCAAATTACCCTGAGGGTACGGAAATCAAGCCAATGAGACCCTTTCCGCCCTTCCCTGGGCCTTCCTTCCTGGGCTGCTTCAGAGTCTGGCTCAGGGCCTTAGGGCCCAGCTCTCCAGGCAGGGACTTGGGTCAGTACACCTGAGTAGCTACGGAGGGGAACCGGAGGAGGAGGCCAACTCCATACCTGTCATCGAAGCCGTCAACTGACCAGGTTGTAATTCAGCTGTTACCTCATATCCTGGCGCACAAGCTGCAGCTGACCCGTGACAGCAAACACCAGACTCAGCGACTCCCTCTCGAAAGTCCTGGGCTCGTGTCTGGGCAATGTCATGACCCTGAGTTCCAACTTGGAGGCCTCGTTTCTTAAAAATTTAAATTGGGATTTAGGCTCTTGATAGAAAACCAGAGGGGAGGCACAGCAGGAGGCAAAGTGCCTCAAATTTGGGGTCCAGGGTCTGGGGTGGGGAAGATACTTAAATCCACACAGCTGACCTGGTACAGAAGTTTTCGTTCCTAATCCTTTAGGGAACGCTGGCTGGGCTCAGGACAGCGGCAGACAGCAAGGTGGGCCAAATGCCCGCAGAGCTTATCTTCTGAACAATTCAAAAAATTAACAAGGACATACAAACGACATATAACACCGCACAGTGAGAATCCCCTGTGGGGGAAACTAAAGAAAGCAGAGTAAGAAGAAAGGGAAGGGCTTGCCACTTTGGACGGGCCAGCGGAGGGCCAGCCTGCCTCAGAGTGTTCTTCTGAGGAAGCCCGAAGTGATACACTGCGAGCCAGGCCGCACGGAGCAGCTGTGCCGTCCTTGTCCCATGAGCTCAGACTGCAGGCTGGGCCGGGGCTGCCCAGGATCGCCGCTGCTTCATGTTCTCTGCTTCCCTTCAACGCTCATCCCTCGGGGTTCTTTGTTTACTTGTTTTTCTCTTTTCTGTGGTGGGAACTTGACCTTTGGTCGCAGAACCCATGGATGTAAAAACTCCCTGGGAGCAGCGTGTTCCTGGGTCGCTTCGGTTCCCAGCATCTGGGACTCGGCCCGGGAGGGATCAGGGATGGGAAGTGAGAAGGCCGTGTGTGTTCTGGTGACAGCTGTCCACAGGTGGCAGGGCTTCTCTAGTCTGCGGCCATCAGGCGGAGGGATCCCTCTGCTGGATCACTAGCGCTCCACTGCGCAGCCTCACCCAGCCCTCAACACCCGCCGGCTCTGACTTATGTCTCTGAGAATCAATGGGATGGATTTCAGGGTTACAGGAGGACGCGGGCTGCCCCTCATGAGAAGCAACTCTGTTTTGCTTACGTGTGTATTGACATTCGTGTTTGTAAGAAGTTTCCAGGTCTGTGTCAGGGCACGGCATTACTACGGGTGGCGTGGACTGTCTGACAGAGAGGGTACAGATCTAAATTGTGGTTAAACATCAGAGAACAAGAAAAAACATTTTAAACGTCTCCGGTGGTCGAATCCACAGGCACTTTCCAGCGTAGCATAAACCTGCTGTTATTCAATATATTTCTCACCTAACCCTCTTGTGGAACAAACATTGTCCTAGACCCGTGGTGCCTCCTCCGAGATGGCCCCGGTGAATCCTCAGTTCCAGGCCTTCGCACCCCTGTGTCACCTCCTCTCACACTAAAGTGGGACTGACATGTGTAACTAAAAAACACACAGTGAAAATGACAGCGTGCGATCCCTGGGGTCAGGCTGGGAAAGGCCCTGCAGCCTCCACCTTGGCCTCCTGAGCGGCTCACTCTCAGAAAGGGAGCCTCCAGGGTCAGCCAGATGTGTGGGGCACGGTGCTGACCCGCGTCTGTGGTAACTCCGTGGCACGTGGCCACGTGGATTCCTGGCTCCATGGGATGCCAACAAGCACGCAGACACAGGTGCTGGCAGGTGCAGCTTCAGCCAGCAAGATCCCAGGTAGCACAGTTTGGAGCACTCGGCACGTCTGCCTTCCAGTGTCTTCTGCAGCTACCAAGCCAAGGCCTCAGCACAGAAAAAGGGAACGATCTGGCCATCAGAATCACGGCTGCAGCACGGTACCTGAATCACAGGGACGAAGTCGAAGCCCCGCTCTCAAACAGATGTCCAAGCCAGGATGTGCTCACAGCAAGGGCTTCCTCGGCTGCATGGGCGGCGCGAGCTCCTGAAATCTGTCGGGACTTGGCGCCCAGCGCTGAGCACAGGCAGGCTTCACCCAGGCCCCTCTATTGGCACTGTGTACCCTGCCACGTCCTCCGGCCGGCTGGGCCTTACCTCAAGTAACGCCTTCTGCTGCGGGCCACGTGACAAGTTGGCCACTTACAAGGAAAGTCAGCCACGGGCTCAGAAGTAAGCAGAGATGGTTTCAGTGAGATGCAGCAGCTAGCACACAGTAGGTGTGAACAAACGTTAGGCCGCTTCCCCCAGGGCTGCTGGCAGGAAGTGAGCCATGGGGCCGTTCCGTGTCTGCTCTCTGGCCTCTTTTTCTGCCTCATAATTGCTATATATTTATGATACATGCTACATCCTCCTCCTGGGGAACTGGTACACACACGTACCGCCTCTGAGTCAGTGCTGCTTACCTCCTCCCTCCCACTCTCCTGTCCCTGCCCCCACAGGCCCTGCCTACCTCCACAAGGCCCGCCGCCCTGTTCCCTATCGCCTTTGCCTTTGTTCTTTGTTTATTTTTGATAATTGTTATGATTTCTGACAGAAGGGAACCCCTGGGCTGGCCAGCCTTCCGGGTCTGCTTTGTCCTGCCCGGCACTGGGCTCTCCAGGTGCCCCTGGCTTCCCACAGGGGCTCCCACATTTTCTCCTACATGTCTCCTGGTCTTGTACCTCCTGTGTCCATGGGAAGACCGGGGCAGGGAGCCCGAGGTCCCCCGGGGACTGGTCCTCCCCGGGGAGCGGTGGCTGCTGAGCCCCGTTACCTGGTGACGGCTGAGCTGGGTCTGGCACCAGAAGATCTGCCCTAGGGAACAGCCGGCATCCGGGACAAGGACTTGGGGACCCAGTTGGCTTCTTGATCCCTAGCCCAGTCGTCCATGACATTTCACACTCAGGGTCACAGGAGAGAAAAAAAAATAAACCTTCCCCCGGAAGTGGGTTGGATGGACGCTGAGGTCGCCCTCTCAGATAAGGAGCTAGGGTGGTGGAAGGCCTTGTCCGGCCTCACACACTGGCTTTCCTGACCTTGACCTCCAGAGGGCGCTGACCTCCAAGCAACAAAGACACTGAGGCCTGCAGAGGGCCAGCTGTGCAGGCGGCAGGGAGGGGAGGGTCCTGAGCGGTCCCTGTGAATAATTCACACCGCGAAATTTCACCACAGACTGTATTAGCATTTATAAACGGAGTATGTTCTCCCGGGTAATATAAGGAACCCCAAGCCACCGTTCCTGCTTCTTTCCTGTCCCCTGTAGGGGTGCAGCTGGCCGGACTCTCCGGGGACCAGCCCAGTACTTCCTGACCCCATTTAGTATGCGGGTATAACATTGGGAATCTGCGAGACACTGTTTTCCCAGGAGCCCGGCCTCGGAGCCCCAGGACGTCAAGGGAGCAAGCGAGGACGCGAGTTTCTGAGTGTGGCGGACCTTCGCTCCCTCCCCTACCTGGGCCCCATCCTCGCTGGTTGGTCCTGGACCCTGCATGCCGCCCCAGCTCAGCCTCACCTGCACACAGAGAGGGCAACGAATCTTTTAATACTTGACGTGGAACAAATTCCTTTGGACTCGTTAAAAAAACAGAAATTAAAAAAAAATAGCACTGTTAGCCAAGCGTGGGGGCACAGTCCTTCCTACCTGTAACTCTGGCACTCGAAAGGCTGAGGCAGGAGGATCACAAGTTGCTCAGGAATCAGGAAAGAAAGAAAGAAAGAAAGAAAGAAAGAGAAAGCAACACGCACTGTTAACAGGGTGTGCATGGTATGTCTCACCTACATAGTCCCAGCACATGGAAGGCTGAGGCAGGAGGATCTCAAGCTGCTCACGACCAGCGTGCATGGCCTGCGCAGACAGACTGCCTCCTAACAACAGGAAAACCTACCCCTGGACCTAAATGCCCCGTAAGCCTAGCCACTTCTCCGATAAGGCACAGGTTGGTGCAGATTCTTGAAAGTCTTCCTGGAGAAGCTTTACCACCGACTCGAATTCAATCCCCCACCTCCCTAAAAAGTAAACTCTTCTCCATGTGTCTGGAATCCCACCAAACAGGAAGAGTTCAGGCCCCAGGAGAGTGGGGGAGCCAGCTAATGGGAAGGCCAGCGCCCTTTCCGCCCCGTCCCCTGAGCCTTCAGGGCTGATGAGCAGGATTTGGGAAAGTCCCGGGGGGAGGAAGCTCAGTCCCGAGAGGAACCCAGTTGTCCGGAGACTTTCCTGAGATGTGCCTCCCCCACAACCGCCACGCCCAGCCTGCTGGGCTCCCGCCGATCCCACAGCCGAGGGTCACGTGAAGAAGGCTGGCGAGCAAGGCCTCCTCCACGCGCCGAGCTCGCCTGGCAAGGCACCGAGCCACTCTCGTGGGCAGGCCGTTTCTCTACCCCAGACCCACGGGTCCTGGTCCTCTGTTAGGTTCTTGGCCAGTCAGGGGACAAGCAGTAAATAAGTCACAACATAAAAAAAAAAAAAGTACCGTGAATCCTAAGCCCAGTGCCAGTTGCCCTAGGAATGGCGGCCAGGCTTTGTGGAAGATGGCCTGAGTCCTACGTCACTCATCATATGTGGCGCCAACGACAACGTGTCTGGGCTGGACTTGCGTCCGTTTCTGCTCCGTGTCTTGTCAAGTGTCTCTGGGGCCTCGGCTTGTCCCAAGGTGGGGCCGGAAACCAGGCCTCAGCGTGCTGGGATGCCAGACCTTGCCAGAGCCTCAACAGTCAGAGCATGGGCACCCAAACTAGTATTCTGTTTAATGTGATTACAAACCAGAGCGGTTCGTCTTCTCAGCCTTATTCTGTATCCGTGCAGCAGAGAAAACGGTCAGCCCCAGTGCGGAGCCCCAGAGCTGGAGGGCAGAAAGTCAGCGCCAGCCCACAGGCCCACGCAGATTCCTGGGGCTGAACAGGAACATGTGTCATATGTACTAAATGTATACATGAAGAGTCATGAATGAATGTGAGATTCCATGCAAACACACAGGAACAGGTGTTTCACAGGTGTTTCGCTCTGGATAGATCCACCGACAGCACAGCTTCTAAGAAAGATGGAAATTTCTGTTTTCCTGGAGGCTTAAAGAGACACCATGCAGGTTAACAGCACAGCATTTACATAGAACTGAGCTGGTGTCAAGTTACGGCTTTCTTATTTATATTATATTGATTATATTACTGGGTAACACAAGATAATTTCTTAATCTCTGTGTATTAATTTTCTCCTTTCTATAAAATCATATCTACTCTGAAGTGTTGGTCTACAAATTGAAATAAATAACATCATGCAGGATATAAACTCAACACGCAAAATCTAGCTTTCCTCCTCACTAATGAGTCAGTCAAGAAAGAAATTAGGAAGGCATTTCCATTTATTATACAACATTGAATGTCCAGGAATCAACCTGTGTAAGGAAGCAAAAACCTCTGCAGTGAAAACTCCAGAACTTTGGAAAAAAAATAAAAGAGGACATGAAGGAAAGAAACCTTGGTTTGTGGATAGACAGAATCGTTATTGTCAAAACAGCCCTCTCACCTGATCTATAAATGTAATGCAATCCCACTAACAGACCAACAACATTCTTCACAAAACTAGAAAAACAATTATGATTTGCGGGGAACCAGAAGAGACCCAGGTGTGCAAAGCAATCCTGAGCCGAAACCGCCCAGCAGGGTCATCACAGCCCCAGATGTCAAGTTACATGGCCAAGCTGTCGCGACACGCACAGCACGGTACTGCCACGGTCATAGGCATGTCGCCCCGGGGAGTAGAACCTACGCACCTTCTTCAGCTATCTGGTTTTTGACAGCAGGGCCAAGAACATGTTGGAGAAAAGACAGCCTGGTTAGCAAACGGAACTGGGAAATCGGTTAGCCACGTGTGGGACGGTGACACCAGATCTTCCTCTCTCACTCTGTGCCAAAATCAAATCAAAATGAATTAAAGACCTACTTGTAAAAACAGAAGCGTTCGAAGTGGTGGAAGACGACACGGAGCCAATGTGTAAAGCCGTGGACACCGGTAAAGACTTCCTGGGGAGACACCGGGTGTACAAGGGAGTGAGACCAAGAATCAACACGTGGGACTGCAGCAGGTGGAGAAGCTTCCACTGGGCAAAGGAAGCAGAGAGAACCCGGTGAGTGGGGGACGGGGGCGAGTCTCGGCTAGCTACTGTTCTGCCCGTGAAGGCAGATGGTCCAACAAATTAAACAGACACTTCTCTAGAGAGGCGAAAGGGGTTAATAAAAATCAAAAATGTGTGTCAATGTCAGTCACGATGCTGAGATCCCGTCTCCAATACAGAAAGCAACAAATGCTGGCAAGCTTGTTGGTAGGAAGTGAGCTAGTAAAACCACTGTCTCAGCTCCTTTCTCGTTGCTGTGACACCCACGACATAAGGGAGGCAAGGTTTGTTTTAGCTCACAGTTTCAGAAGGCGTCACACACGGCAGAGGCTGGAGAGCGAGCGGCTCACCCCGTTGCAGACGGAAGCAGAGCGAAGCAGGAGCGGCGAGCCCGTGTCTGCAGACCCGGGTAGGCCCGGCCTGCTGCTCAGGAGGAAGCTGTCACGATGGCTCTTCCTCCTTCCTTTACTAAGGGTGCTAGTCTGGGTTCTTTCAAAGGCAGAATTTACAGATTTCATCACAAAAGGATCTATCAGGAAGGCTTACAAGTCCAAGGATAGAGGTGGACCAAGATGCCTGCTCAGCCGGGAAGTCGATCTCGCACCTGGGATGGCAGAACAGGCGGTGAGGTGAGAGCCTGCTGTAGATCTCAGGCAAAGACTGGAGCCTGAAGGTTGGCAACTGAAGGGCAGCCACAGGTGGACAGGCACAAGTCGAGACTGGAGCGAATCTGTGCTGACGACCTGAAGTGTGTAGCAAGTCGGAGTCCGCGGACAGCTGCGAAGGCGAGAGCTTTCCCAGAGGGAGGAGCTGTGGCAATCTTCCTTCTTTCTCCTTTTATACCTTTGGAGTTCCAGTTGGCCCTCCCACATCTGGGTGGGAGCTCTTCCCTCATTGGCCAGCCCGCAAATGACTCCCACTCTAATTTAGGCCTGTTCTTGATCCCCAACCTAAGCGTGGTTCCCAAATCCTAATCCAGGTATGGTTCCTGACCCCCTCAAGTTGACACGATCCCTTCAGCAGTCACACTGAGCTCAAGCTGCTTGCTAATCAGGATCCCCACACCCAGGGTGGGCACCCCTCCCTGACTTCCCGGCCTACTCATCGACAACACATACTTGAAAGCTGTGCCCTGGGTGCAGGGATCTCAACAAACGGACACAATTCTTCCAGGTCAAGAACCAAGCATATACCCATTCTCACCAGGCCCTACCTCCCAGCAGCCAGGATTCCACGATACCCAAATACATGAGGCTTTGGGGAGACACTTCCAGATCCAAACCAGAGCAGCCCCTACCGAAATCAGTATGGAGATTTCTTAAAAAACTGAAATTAGAAATTCCATTTGACCCAGATATCTCTCTTCTGATTACATCCCCCAAAGAATTAAAGACACCATACTGTGTGATCCGCACACACTGCAGCATGCACGACAGCTGGGCTCTGGAGGCCTAGATGTCCGTCAACAGACAAAAGGATAAAACACATGAGAGAATATTATTCAGCCATAAAGAAGAATTAATTCATATCATGGGTAGAAAATGAGTGGAACTTGAGCCCACAATGTTAAGACAGGTGCAGAAAGTTAAAGATCACATGGTTTCTGGTGTGAGAAGCCTAAAACGTAAATCAATCCATCAAAGGTGAGACGGTAGGCAAAATAAAAGGCAGATTTTTGGAGATAGAAGAAGGGATTAGGAGAGGGAGGAGGTAAGGAAGAGGGGGGCAAAGGAATCAGAAATGATCAAAATACACACATGTACCAATTTTTCAAAACACCCAGGTATCATGTATTGTAAACATACACTAATAAAACACAAAACGCTAAGAACAAAAAAACCCTAAAAGTTACCACAATGGATGTTGTGTAATGAATACTCAAGAAAAAAATATTAAAGAAATGTGGCATTTTATTGTCCCTGGGGCACCAGGTAGAGGTTAAAGAAGGACAAAGAGTGCCCAGCTCTGGAAATTAATTTTGCATGAAGTACAGTTTTAGGAATGCGTACCGTGGCCCTGCTTGGGTACTGCTACCCGTCCCTGTGTTCTGCGGCTGGAAGGAAAGAGCCTCAGGCCTCTGTGTCCCCCCAGACCCACCACCGCCTGTCCTCTTTCTCCTCTGGGCCCTGACCAGTGCCCGTGGGTCTCCCACCTGTGCCTCCCCACTGGTGCCTCTCAAGTCCAGTTGGATTTGGCTCAGACTCGCCGGCTGCATTTCTCAGCTGGAGATCACGGGGCTTGTCAGGAGGCCCTGCCTGTCTCCAGACCCTGGGAAGCCCCATCCTCCGGTTTCTTCCGGCTTAGGCTACACGTCCCGTCCCCCTGGGCACTGGCACCGTCCTCCGGGGTTTCCTGGTGGTCTGATGTATAAATCCTTCCTTTGTCAGCGCTCCTCCGATGATTCAACGGAAACTGCCTTTCAAGTCTCCTTGACACCTTGACAATACCACCAGCATGAGAACTGTGGCCCTGTGAGCTGCAAATACAGGCCCAGGACCAGCTGGGCACTGCTGCCTCGGAGCATGCTGGGAGCTTTCAGAGGAAAAACAGGTCGTGAGACTCCTGCCTGGAGAACCCACGGGAAGGCCCCGGGGAGCCTGGGACCCTGCATTTCTAGCAGCTCCTCAGCCAGCTCCGAGGCACAGAACCAGAGCGGGGGAGACCCCATTCCAGCCAGGCCTTCCTTCCGCACTGGGCCTCTGTTCCTGTCTCACAGTCTGCTAGGTCCTGATTTCATTTTAATTACAAACCAAGAGCCCGCCTGTACAAGCAGCGCCTGTGTCCTTGGTAAAGGTGGCCGGTGAGAGCTGGGAAGGTGGGGCTGTTTTCTTCGGGTCTAAAACATTTGCCTGACACATAGTTGGCACTCAACAAACATTTGTTAAATAAATACTGAGTGCATGGTTTACTGAGAATGTTTCCAGGGCTTTGCAGGCCTTAGATGCGTTCGAGTCTGTGACCGACCGTGGAGGGGGAGTAACCTAAGCTCTGTATTTCGTGAAGATCCAACGAACAAAGCCTGGCTCTGTAAAGGAGGAACGCATCCTCTGAGGCCTGGTGGCCATGGCTGTGGGAAGGCAGCCTGGGCTAAAAGCCTAGAAGCTCCTGGTGTCCCGTGATCCCCGTCCAGGCAACCGTGAGGGACTCGTGGGTAGAAACCTCCATCGTGGCTTTCCCGCCCCTATCCCAAGACGCCAGCACACACGGTGGCACACGGAACCCAGAGGTGGCTGCCCATCTTAGGCGAATCCGTCGCTCAAAATAAATTTCTGAGCCCGGGGTGGCGCCCCACGCTCGTCATCCCAGCGCTCTAGGGGCTGATGGAGGAAGCTCCCCGGTTCAAGGCCCGTGTGGGCAACCCGCAGTCCCTGAGCTCAGCCCCCAGAGCTGCAGAAACAAATAAATACCTATGAATAATAAGATGATAAGTGTCTTTGGAAACTGAAAAGCCTTCCTCGCCCACAGCCACACCAGCCCTTCCTGCCCGTCCCTCCTCTCTGGGGGTCCCTCTCGGCCTCCGGCCACTCCCCCTCTCCTTTCTCTTCCCCGCTTTCCTTGACTTTTAAATGAGTCACTGACAAAAACAGCCGGATTCACACTCCTCTAGCCACGCCCCTTCTAGCTCCTGGGCCTCTCCTGTCAAGGCCGCTGACGGGGCTGAGAGGCCCGACTCGCCCGCCGGTGACAGACTGAGCCCGAGTGGCCCTAGGATGGCGTTTCCTTCTGCAACTGGCCCCCACCTGGTCCTCGTCTGCTGTCCCTAGCTTCCCTGCCCTGCTGACTGTGGCTTGCCCATGACAGGGTGGCAGGTGACGCAGGAGGGGTCTCTGGGGAGGTGACAGGTCACTCAGGGCTCTCATACAAAAGCTGAAGTGTGTCTTCCCTGAGCCGCGGAGGGGCTAGCCTGGAGAGACCCTCACAATCTGACCACGTGCACGGCCCTGGGTTCCGATCCCCAGCACCTCAGAAAGATTGGCTAGACGTGGGGCTGCACACCTGTAATCCCAGAAGTCGGGAGCCTGAGGCGGGAGATTGCTGTGAATTTGAGACCCGCCTGAGTGCTACCATCCAATGAGTCCAGGCTGGGCTACACAGCAAGACCTTACAAAAGAATTTAAAAATTAACAACAACAACAACAACAAAAAGACTTGAAAAAGGCTAGAGGAGCGGCTTAGCGGTTAAAGCTCTTGCCTAGTAAGCGCTAAGCCAAGTACTAAGTATCCGAGTTCAATTCCCCAGCACCACATAAACCGGAGGCGCACCCTGGTAATCCCCGCACTCGGGAGGCTGAGACAGGACTGCCTTGAGTCTAAGGCCAGCCTGGGCTCCGTAGTAAATTCAAGACCAGCTTGGGCTACAGAGCAAGACCCTGTCTATTTTTTTAAAAAAGCCTCAAAAGACTTGAGAAAAAGGAAAAAGAAGAAATCTGTGCTATTCCACTTAGAACTTGAGTCTGAGGAATGATTAGATCTTGGTTTTCAGTATTTGACAAACACCAGAGAACCTGCAGCTCAGTAGGGGAAAGAAGAGGCCTTGAGCAGATGAGAGGACGGCTCCGGGGCTCCGGGGGCGGCCAAGGACCCCGCCAGGCTGTCTGCACGTTCTCCAGGACACCCCCACCCCCACCCCGTTCTCTGGCGCAGCAGGACTCAGGTTCCCCACTACAGGATGAGCCCCACCTTTGGAGGCGCGTGTCCCCGCGACACCGGCTCTGTCCCCAGGGTCCAGCCTCTCGCAGCACCCGATGGAGCCCGTCCTTCGCGTCAGACAGGGAAGAGTGGCGCCTTAGGATGCAAACCAGGCTTAGGACGGCGGCCCGTGTCTCCCGTCCGGAACCAGATGCACCTCAGGTGAGGACTGCACCCCGAGGTTCTGACCTCCTCGACCGAGGCCTCCAAGGAGTTCTCCGGCACCGGCTTTGTTTTCTGTTCGCTTACTTGTTTAATCTCTCACTGCGGTCTCCCCTTACGAAACGTGGGACTGTCTTTCTCTGGTTTTATGTCTATAGTGCGGGAACAGAATTCCATCACGGGCGCGTGCGCCCACAGTCCCAGGCTGCCCTCCCCTACGACTGGCCCTGCCAGGTAGTTGCTGTGGAGGAAAGCCGGCCCTCCTGTCAGGAACAGGGGTCTCCCTGCCCTGGCACGGCCGCCCCGCTCCACCCAGCCCCGGGGGAGGGGTCGCCAAACGCCAGTCGACACGTTTTCATGAAAAATAGCAACGGAACTAACAACGCCTTCCTTCATGAATGGCGCAACCGGAAGTCCGCGTTGCCCGGGGGCAGAGACAGGCTGGGACCGGCACCGGTTGGCAGAGGGGCCGAGGCCGGGGACAAGTTTGTCTTTGGTGCCACTGAGGCTCAGGAAGGGCAAATAGAGGTACAAAGGAACCGCTTGGTTTCGTGGCTCAGAAGTCAACCTAGCCGAAACCGCTCATGGTTAGTCATTTGTGTTGACGATAGTTCTCTGGGTAAACAGCAGGTACCAGGAAGCAGCAGGGAAGAAATTCACTGTAGGGCCAGCGAGGCTTAAAAATAAAATAAAATAAAATAATAAAATAAGCATAAAAGAGCTGGGAAATACTCTGGACTGCGACCAGCTGGCCGAAGTCAGGTGCCACTGGTCCTGACCATCCAGGTGTGAGCTCTAAATTGGGACTTTCTCTGTAAATCACGAAATTCTGGAGCCCCAGGGAGCTCCAGCCCCATGCACTCCCCATTCTGCGGAGGAAGAAATGGGCAAAAAAGAAAAAAGAAAAGAAAAGAAGAGAAAAGAAAAGAAACAGGCAGACATTTCCACTCTCCTCACCATCTGAGAAGCGGACGCTGCTCCGGGCGAGGCACCGTGTGGTGAGAGGACCAGACAGTGCCGGCCGGCTGCTCTGTCCCGGCTGTGCTGCCACACCGGGCGGCTGCTGAGCACTGCAGGTGGCCGGCGCGGTGGCACGGTTTACCTTCCTGCAACCTGCCAACTGGGGAGCAGTCACCTTGAACTCTGGGTGTCCCCCTAACTCTGCGCTTTCGGATGCTGTGAGCCCCCGTGTCTGTTCCCTTCCCAGAGCACACCTGAGAGCCAGTGTCCCAGGCAGGAGTGTGGCACCGTGGGAACCCGGGAAGAACCCCACTGTCACCCCCGTGCCAGGGCCACACTCCTGCTTCTGCTGCCCAGCTGCCAGCCGCCTGAGGCCGAGGAGACCAGCGGGCAGGACCCCGCTCTCCCCCCAGCTCACGCCCTGTCCCGGTGGCACACCTCTGTTTCTGTCTGGGTTTCCAATCCGGCCCTCTGTGCTAGAGGGGTTAGCGGAGCTGTTGGGCAAAATATTTATCCTTTTTAAAAACTTAAATATCCTTCAGTCGTGTGTCTCAGGCAAATGCCAGTGGGGGAAATAAAGCCCTCGAAGTATCAGTCCTGTGGTGTTGGCCCCTTTTCTCTCTTTCCTCGAGTTTGCGGGATTTCTCACCTCTTCTCCTGCTCATCCGAATTTTAACAGCTGGAGAGGAGTTCTGTTCACACAGGGTCTGGCAGACCTCCCCAGAGCAGGCGCGCCCCTGGCAGGAGCTGAGCCCAGGTCCCCTTGGTCCACTGCAGTAACTGAAAGAAAGCCGCCAGCCGGGCTCAAGCCTTGTCCACCTGCTGGCTGCGCGTGTCCCCTACACACAGGCCCTACCTGCCCAAGCTTGAGTCTGGGTTTTGTGTCAGGAAAATGGAGTCGTTAATAACCTATTACATAAAAGGAAGGAACCGAGCCTCTAGCCCCGGCCCAGCGCCCAGGACAAGCACGCAGCACACACTGCCGGCGTGACCGTTCCTTTTCTGTTGCTGTTAAGCACACGCTCTCAGTGTTACTGTTCCATCGTTGTTACTGTTACCGCTATGGGAGCTGCCTCCAAGCTCCCAAAAGGACAGCCCAGGAGGGCAAATCTTCCCTTTCAGTCTGTGCAAAATCCTCCACAAGGACCAGTCAGTCTCATGACTCAAGTCGGGAAAGGACCTCAGGAAGGGCAGCTGACACCAGCCCGTCGAGACCCCCAGACAGATTCACCTGGGCCAGCGGGTCTTTGGAGCCAACCTCGCCCACTCACTGGTCCTACAACACCACTGTCACCAGCGGTGGGGAGGCAGGGGACTTGTCCCAAAAGAGCTTCCCAGTCAGAGGGGACCAAGTCCCAGCATGTGGTCACCGGGCCAGGGGAAAGGACAGGCCTGCTGCTCCTGTTCTCAACATCCCGGGCTCCCCAGACTCAGCTTCCGCCCTGTGTCCCAAAGCCACAATCTGGGGACAGCAGGCTGCACACGTATGTCCCTAGCTCCCAGAGGAAGCACCAGGAGGCTCTTTGCAGGCCGCGAGGAGGTGCCAAGGGCAGAGTTCACGGTCACCACGCCTATTACGGGGGGACTCCTGACACCCACTCTTCTGAGGCCAACCCTCGGCCCCTGGAAGGCCTTTACGGTGCATGGCCCTCAGAGGCAGCCACAGCACCCTGTGAGCCGGCCACTCTCACCACCTCGGGCACGGCTAGGAAACACTTTCACACGGGAGATGTTGATTCTCTAAGCCTCGGTCTGAAGCAAGGCCTTGCAGACGCCTGTCCCCTCGTCCCTGTACTCCTGGTCTCCGGAGCTTGTCCCGAGCCCCGGAAACCCAGGCTACTGAGAACAGAAATGGCATTTTCCATCATTCCTGTCTCTTACCACTTCCTGCCATCCCTACAGCCTACATCCAGTCCAGGGACTCCCGGGGGACGTAGCCACCACTCTCAGATGGAGAAAGACTCTGGGGCCAGCCGCATTTCCTGTGGCCCGTCACGAGGGCGCAACACCCTTCTCAAGGGACTGGCAGGTATCGCACTCTCAAACGCCTTCCAGGCGGTGGGACGCTTCCGGGGACTCCAGGGCTGGGCCTTCTGGGGAGGTTGGCCGGTAAGACTTGCTCCTCCACCTCGCTGCCACGCACAGCCACTGGTTCATGCTTACCGGCTGTTTCTGACAGTGGACATCCAGTGGACATCCATGTGTCAGGTACATGGGCCAAGGCCTCCAGGCACTGCCCCTGGGTCAGGCCGGACCACTGCGTGATGTGCAAAATCTGGGTGCAGCTCAGGGCTCAGAGCTTCACAGGCTAAAAGACATGAGTTAAGGTGACTCTGTGCGTGTCGGGCCCGGCGGCACAGGACTGTAATCCCAGCCAGCACTCTGGGAGGCTGACGCAAGGTGAGGGATATGGAACAGGAGAGCAGGCGCGTGTGTCCGTCGGGCGTGGCGTCTCCAGGACAGCTGACCCCGCCCTGGGCCCTGGAGGACGACGCCTGAAGACTCTCACGCGCGCTTCTGAAGACTGTGCTGCTGTCACCCCAGGAGGCCGGAAGAGCAGGGAGGGGACCCTGCCGCGCTCCTGTTAAAACTGCATGCTGCTTACCCCGGCGTAACCCCCCAGGGGCAGGGGCCGGTGGGAGACCTAGGCATGCCCGCTCTCCCAGGCGGGCCTCGAGTTCCCACCTGACCGCAGGACTTGAGGAGAGCTTTCCAGCTCCTCCCAAAACTCTTTGTTCCTCCTTTGGCCTTGGCCGCTCAGCTCTGGTGCCGAGAAACGTCCCTCACCCCCGATGGCTTCCGAACCCCTCGACGCTTACTGGGTGTAAATTTCTCCTTCCTTGTCCCTCCAGAAAGGTAGTACCTAGAATCTACTACCAGTCCCTAAACGCAGCCTGATCTAGTGCGAATTCAGCAGGCCAATCCCCTGCCTTACCCGAGCCCAGTTTTCTTTAACGACCTCCTGAGGTACTGGATTTTTGGTAGCCAGGACATCGTGTCCCCTGGCTGACCACTTCAGCTTCTCTTTTTCAAATCAACTTCTTCTTTCATACGTGTGCAGTTGTTTGGAGTTGGGTTTTTTCTAGCTACATATGAAAATTTTACCCCCATTAAATTATACAATGGAGGTTATAAAGTGACATGTAAGGTCTGGCGTGTACCCGCCAAAGCCTTGTGTATTCGGATGCAGTCGGGTGACTGCGGGGACTCGTGCTCTTGGAAGGCGAGGACGCCTGGGGCTTGGCTTGGGGGGCCACACTTGTTGAGTGTGGGGGTCGCCCGGGGCAGAGCTTCCAGGTTTGTGCTGTTGACTTGCGAGCTGGGTAAAGAGGGGAAGAAGAAACACAGCTGGGGCTCCTTCTTGGGAAAGCTCCGGGCTTGCGCGGGTCTCCAGCCTAGCACACGCCTTCCCCGCTGCAGGCTGCGCCTGCGCTGTCTGAGGCCTCTGAAACTGTGAGCTAAATATATCTTTCCCCCCTCAAACTGTAGATGTCAGGTGTTCTGTCCCAGCAACAGGAAAGTAATCACACAGATTTTGGGGGAGATTTTAGGGGACATGATGGGGAAGGTTCTGGGGCCTCTGGCATCCAGAGCTGCTGAGACGATCGGTCTTCTGTGCCTGTGCGAGGCGGGGGACGCTGCCCTGAGAGAATCCGGTGGTCTTCCATGTTGGCCACCGCCAACCAGACCCTCCCCCACTCCCAAAGATTCTGAATCTACGTATAACAGAATAGTTTGCTCTGTGTGAACCAGCAGGCAGGGGTTGGCAGCTGAGCCCACAGGCAATGCCACGCCGCCCCGGGACCTGGCGTGTGGCTTGGAACAGGTGTCCTGTGATATTATTTGAGTGAAGTCATGTATTAAGGCTTTACGGCGCCTCCATGCTAAGCACAGGAAGTTCTGCGGATCTGCCTTTGTCCTCCCTACCCACGCTGGTGTCCTGTATGACTCTGCCAGGTGTCCTGTCCCGCTCTGGGCTAGAAGTCACACATTGCCTTGCAGATGAAACCTCGGCCAGGTCTTACTCCGGCCATGCGAACAGGAATAGAAGTGTCGCTTCCGGATAGAAACTCTGAGAGCCAGCAGGGAACGCTGTGTCCTTTTATTTTTCTGCTGAAAGAGTCAAGCAGTCACCCAGCGGGGTGACGTGGGGCGAGCTGCGGCCACCACGGCCTCGCTTACCCTGTCCTAAGCCACCCACCCGCATACCCATGAAGACACAGAGGAGCCAGGGTGACGAGACAGGCCGTGGTGTCCCAACACCCTGGGCCCTGACTCGGCTTCATCGCGGTGAGAAAAGACTCGGTGAGTTCACACAGTCACGAAGGAGGGGTAGAAGTGTCAGAGCACCGGGGAACCACCGTCAAGTGACCAGCAAATGGACGTGGTGTGAGGATAGTTTTCTAAGAAAACAGTCATCGGCAGAATTAACCTCAGCAGACACGAAGTCATGAAACAGTCCAGCACCCACCAAAGAGACCACAAAGACCGTTAGAGCTCCACGCACCCACTTTCCCACCTGCCACACCTGTGCCCGCGGCTGAAAGCGTCAGGCCTGGAGGCGTCCTGGCAGGCTGCCCCCACCCCCGGGGCAGCAGGTCGCTCTACGGGTGCCCACGTCTCCAGAGGCCGGGGCCACCAAGCCTTCCGGCTGTTGGCAGAAAGACAAAGGAGCACCAAACCGAGAGAAAACACACCTGGCCTCGTGTACGAACCGAGCGGACGAATGCTGAGTCACTAAATAGAGCATAATTCAGCAAAAGAGTGAGACAGAAACCAAGATAAGAACAAATCCTTTAGCCCTTGGAATCCCAGCCACTCCCGAAGCTGAGACGGGAGGATCCTGAGTTCAAGTCCAGCGTGGATGTCTTAGCAATACTCTGTCTTAAAACAAAAATTTAAAAAGGCCCGAAAGCCACGTCTGATTGTTCTCGCCTGTAATGCAGCACTCTGGGAGACTGAGGCAGGAGGGATCCACGTCCAGGCCCTACGTGGGCAATTTAGGGACGTGCCCTGTTCTTGTCTCAAAATAAACACAAAAAGGGCTGAAATGGAGCCCAGGGCGAAGGCCCAGGTTCAATCGCCAACAAACAAATAGGAGAGAGTTGAAACATAAAGTTGGAGAAATATTTTTGGATATAGGACAAAAAGACCAAAAAAAAGCACAAAAGTAGAAGAAACGTAGCGGAGCATCAAGTTAGTCAATAACAATTACAGAAATAGAAATTAAAAAGAGAAAACAGTGAGCAAATAGTATGGAGGCCAAGCCAGCGAGGCAACGCGGCACCGCGGCACCGGAGCTTCCCGACAGGAGATGCCCACCGGGGCCGAGACCAGGAGGGACGTGCCCCCCACCAGGGTGCTGGCGGCGAAATCTACAAACTGAAAACACAGGGATACACCCTAAAGCCTTCTGGGGGAGAGAGAGAGAGAAAAGCGATACTTTCCAGAACAGGTATAAGAATGATACTTGTTTTCCCAGTGCAAAAATATGAAACACATACAACAGCAGAAGACAGTGAAGAAGGGTATTTGCCGGTGTTTCCGGGCGCTAGAGGAGGGCAGGGCGCGGTGGGCTGTTTTCAAAACGTGGGCTCACAGACCGACGGCGAGCAGATACGCATTTGCATCCTGGTACACGTCAACAGCCACTGGGCCTCCCCCGAGCCCTGCGTGTATTTAAGACTGGCGGTGTCTGGAAAAAAAAAATTGATTCTCTGTGGACCCTTTTCCCAAAGATAGCATCTCAAAAAAAAAAAAAAAAAAAGGATTAAACAATAGAAATCAACAACAGCTACAGGACAGGAGATTGACAGCTAGGCGTCTGTGGGCCCAGTGAGCCACGCCAGCCACACCAACCACGCCAGCCACCCCAGCCAGTAGTCACTGCTTGTGTGTTGTGTGTCCCAGCCTCACTTCCCTCAGCCTCGTCCGCCGTCCATTGGCAGAGCCCTCCTCAGCTCAGCTCTGTAGACACCAATGGGCCGGGGACAGAGGTTCGTCCTGAGCCCCAAATCTCGTGGGTCAGACCCAGAAGCGAAGCACAGGACCTGGACCGCTGGAGACGACCGCAGCCACGTGGGGAGGGAGCGTCCTTCTGTGGAGGGGTCTTTCTCCACGGCTTTCCCTCTCACCTTGCCCTCAAGGGCTAAGGGGAAGCAGGTGGCCGGACAGTCCTTCCCGCAGGGAGGAGAAAGGCCTCTTGGGAACCTTGCCATGTTGAGTAACCGTGACCAGAAATGAGGAAATGTGTCGTAAGTGGCGGAGCTGGGGGAGCTAGCCCCTGGCGAGTCACCCAACGGGAGAGGACAGTGATCCCTCGGGGGCCCGAAGGTAACTCGCTCCCCAGATTTCTCTTTGCAAAGCGTTGACTGCAAGCAGGGAGAAAGCCCTGTCCCGCTGCCAGGAGTGTGGCCCTTAAAGGACAGGACCTGGACGATGTCCTCACCCGGGCATTCCGGTGGCCTTGCAGACCTCCCGCTCCTTTCTCCCAATGACAGTTTATGGAGGAGACCAAGGACTTCAGGGGATGCTATCTCTTCCTGACCTATCGGGCATCTGGGGTCAGGTCGAAAGGTTCTGAGGGCCAGGGGAGGGACTGGGTCTCTGGGTCACAGCTGCAAATGTCACCTGGGGTTCCGTGTGTGTGCATGTATGCATGTTCCAGCTTTACCAGCGAGGTCACAGGTCACCGTGAAGAGCCTAACGCTTGAAGGTGGCTCTTTCTGTTAATACCACGTTTCCCAGCAGAGGGTAGCTGGGGCCCCGGGCCCGGCCACCCCCGCGAATCCCCTTTCAGAATTCTCCTCCAGCTCCGTGAGCTGGGTGCCCAGTCCTCTTGCCAGCCACCCATTAGCCCTCCTAGGCCAGCTCCCAGTGCACCAAGACCCCAAGGTCCTACTCTGTCCCCTCTCTGCGGTCCTTGTGCACCTGCCCCAGGCTTTTCTCCCCCGCCGACTCTCACGGTGTGTGGAGTCCACTCTGCTGTCCTGGCGCTCATGTCCTGCTTTCTGTGAAGTAACTCCTCCAGGGGGCTCCCAAAATGGTGGCGGGTAAGCCCCTGAGGGCGGGGATGATGGCTGAACCCTTCCCAAAGGCTCTCCTTCAGGAACAGGACTTACAGGTGATGCTCCCCCCCCTCCCTGCCCCACGCCACCTTCCTCTCCCCACCCCTCCTCCCCTTCCCTCTGCCCCTCCTCCGCCCCCTCCCCTGACCCCTCTCACCCCCTCTTCCTCTCTCCCCTGATGCTAAGGTGGGATGTCAGCATTTCCTTTCTTCAGAATTCCTGCAGAAAGGGCAACTTCTGGTAAATGAAAATTTTTCCGAGCACGAGTGAGTAATCAAGGTTTATTTCACTCCAGCTTTTCCCAAGAACTACTTGTTTGCGCTTTCCTTGGGGGTCTGCCATTTCCCTGCTGTATGCGGGCAAGGGGTCAGCTAAGAGTGAACTGTGGTATTCAGAGGCCCAAGGACCCTTCTTTGGAGGAGGCTGAGAAGTAGCAGGGCTCTCACCCTGCAGGTGGGGCTGCCCTACAGCCCCCCGCCAGCCCCTGCTCCCCCTTCTGGGGTCTTTTTGGGGCCTGCACACCTGGCCTCCCCCTGTCCCCACAAAATGGCCTGTGGGGCTGACCTGACGTGAACGCCCTTGCTCCCTCCCTGGCGTGGTCTCAGGAGACACACACCCAGACATTCTTCCACGCGGCCCGGGTGGCCTGGCTGGATTCCGCCTCTTCCCGGGTCCTCCCTTCTCCCAGAAGCCCCCAGGGTTCCTCCATGGGACCCAGGTCCGCGCAAGCAACTGAGACACCCACCTCATTAACTTTAATGAGGTTCCCACCGTCGCCAACAAGCTCCTTTCCGAAACACCACTCCCGGCGGACAGCTTCCTATCGGGCTTGGAATTCTTCGCGTCTACTTAGCTCCAGGAATTGGATTTCCTCACAGATGTCGTTGCCCAACTTCACGTCCCAATAATTTAAACCAAAGCCTCCCAAGTCAGTATCATGAGCCGGAAAGCCCGCTCCCAGCCGTCCCTGGCCGTGACCGGGAGTCACCCGGGTGGGGGCCTCTGTGGGCCCCGGCAGAATGGGGAGGTCAGTGCTGGCACCTCGAGGCTGGCTGGGCCCTCCCCCCACGGTGGCTGTCTAAAGGGCGCTCCACCCCGTGCGTTCGTGTAGCCTGCAACCGTTCCTTCGTGGAAACGCGCCCCTTTGCCTTTGGAGCGCCGGCCCCGGCTCTCTGATGTGGGTAAGGGGGGGCGAAGACGTTAGTCTCAGATCCATCCTGGGGGGAGGACGCAGCCCCAGAGCCTTCCTGCCGGTCCCCAGTGCGTCACGCCTAATTCCAATTACGCGGCTTTCTTCCTCCCTGAGAAGCTAGCTTCAGTCTCTGCTTTGTTTCAGAGACTATTAGATTACCCTGGCTTGTTTTCCTCTCTTTTGGGGAATGACTAACAAGCCGGCAGAATTCAATTTAAAAGTTGACCTTCTGCCCCAGATCCCCCCGCACTCCCCAGCCCCCCGGGCCACATGGGCAGAGCCTCCCTCCCGCACAGCCTTCCTTCCCGGCTGCGTGGCCCTTGCCAGAGAGAGAGAGAGACACCGTGTGGGCCACGCGAGCCTGAACGGGCGTCACACGGCTGGCCTCCTGTCCCTTCGAGGGTGAGACTGCAGTGTTCTTGAAGGGTCCTGGAAAGGAGGCGAGACACCTTCACGACCCGCGGGTCACGCAGGCCTGGCTCCCTGTTTGCCCTCCTCCCTCCTGTGCCCTGTGCTCTGACGGTGGCACCCTACGATCCCCACACCTGGCCTCGTCTGGACTCCGGTTATTGGTTCCCGCTCACCTGTGTCCCCTTTGCCACGTGACTCTGCAGGCCACAGTCCGTTCCTTTCTGATTTCAGTTTCTCTCTGTGTATCCTTCTATTTTTTTTCTCTCTGGCGGCTTTTGTTTACTGAAAAAGTTGACGTTCCTGCTAACCGGGGAGGGGTACCTCCGTAGGCCGTGGGGTCTTCCCAGGCTCCTCTCCGGATCACTATGTGAGGCGGGCACTGCTCGGGATAAACTCCTGCACTTACCAGAGCAGGGAATAAGAGCGGCTGGTAACAGACTGCCAAAGCGTCTTTGGTTGTTCCATGTTCTTGGAAAATGTTTCGGAGGAGCCAGCCAAGCCCATCGAGTCTCACTGACTTACGGTTTTAGGTGACCTAGCGTAAACTGGTCTCATTACTGAACTGAGCATGCCCAGAAGCACGGCCCGTCCAGCCTCGCCTTTAAAAGGTGGCCTGTGACTTCCCACGGAGCATGCCCAGAAATGTGCACCTTAAACAGAGCATGCTCAGACCAGATGCACTAGGCTCCTGGAACAAAATCCCCACGCTTCCTTTGTAAGGGGCAGCATCACTCTACAAACAAGCCTGGAGCCCCCTCAACCCCTCAGCGTAATAAATCTCCATTCGCCTATCTTTGGGCTGGGCTGTGGGCTAGCACCCAGCCAACACGAGGATCCACTCCACGGCGCTTGGTCGGGTGACTACCCCCTTCTCTCCGTCCCAACCTCTTGCCTCTCAGTCATCGGCCCACAGCTGCCAACAGAAACCCGTGGAAGGACAGCGTGGTGCCCTTTGGTCTGTGTGGATTTAAATAAACTGTTCATTTTACGCATGAAGTGGTTTCAAAAAGCAACTTGGTTCTGTCCAAGACAGCAAAGACGCGGCCACAGAGCGGAGGACGGCGGCCGAGACGCTGTTCTGGCTGTCCTCTTCCTCCAAACGTGGCTCTTCCAACCACCTCATCCCGTCGCCACGACCCGCGAGAAGAGTCAGGTGGGTATTCACGCCACTCCCACAGAAGCTAAGTTCTGGTGAGTCCTACCCTACCTTGTAGGACTCTGAGCTTGGGACGGAACCTCTCCGGAATACAGTCTAATGAGAAGGTGAGTCAAAGTCACCTCAGCGCTAGGCGGTACAAGGTAACCAACCTATCTCAAAGGTTTGAGTAAACACCAGAGAAATCAGTGCGGACAGACGGACAAACAGTGGAGCGAGTTCACCAGAGGAGACGGTGTGACCTCTCCTCGGTGGAGGGCTTACCTGGGGCAGCAGGCTCACGGGTGAATCATCAGCGAAGACACTCTGGTGGACTTTCGATCACAGGAACAGTGGCAAACAGCCTACAGCCCAACACAGGAATTTGTGGTTGAGGCCCTGCTGGTAAGCCCAGGTCCTGGATTACTAGACAGCCTTTAAAAAGACACAAACTCTGTCCTTGCACAATAAGAGCTATGTGGGTTATTTGTATTTAGAAAGGTAATTTATAAACTAGTAAGTTAAAGTGTATTGCATGTATATTGCATGATTATTGATAGAGTTAGATGAAAGTCCAGATGAGTTTATAGCACTGTTAGCAATCATTGAGGGGCTGGAGGAATGGCCCAGTGGTGAAAGCGCTAGCCTAGCAAGGCCACAGCCCTGAGTTCAATTCCTCAGCACCACATAAACTGGCTGTGGTGGTGCAGGTCTGTAAATCCCAGAACTTGGGGAACTGGAGGACTGGCTCAGCTGTTAAAGCACTTGCCTAGCAAGCGTAAGTCAAATGCTGAGTACCCAAGTTCGATTCCCCAGCACCACATAATCGAGGTGTGGTGGCACACACCTGTAGTCCCAGCACTCGGGAGGCTGAGGCAGGAGGATTGCCGTGAGCCCAAGACCAGCCTGGGGTCCATAGTGAGTTCAGGACCAACCTGGGCTGCAGAACGAGACCCTGTCTCAAAAAAGGGAAAAAAAAGCCCACAATCTTTGAACCTGCAGGAGAGTTACAAACGCTTTTTGTTTGGCTTAGACATACTTACTCTTTCAACAGCAAACGGGACTCGTGTAGAGCAAAAATCTTATTTTCAAATTTCAGGCTCTCTTGCGCCCTGACCCCTTGCTCAGCCGGCCAGGTCTGTGGGTCCGGGGGCCTGAACCGGCCGCGCTGGCCGAGTTGCGGGGCACAAGCAGCTGGGAGGCTTTGCTGTAGCCCAGTCCCGTTCCAGGCCCAGGAGGGAGCAGGAGGGACAGCGCTGCCTTGGAAGAACCCAGAGTGGAGGGAGGACCCCGCGCACCCCGAGGGCAGGGTGCGGGCTCACTCGGGGCCCTGAGGGCTGCTCCTCCTGGCACCTCCCAACCGTGTGTCTCCCAGCACCCCAAGGCCCGGGAGCCAACGCCCTTCATCTGATAGAGGCTCTGGTCTCCTAAAGCGCAGAGCCAGCTCGGAGGCCGCGGCACCCTGGGTCAGTGTCGCCATTTACCCAGATGACTCACTTCCCAGAGCCGCGGATGTCTGCCCTGGGAGGGGAAGGGCTGGGAGGGAAGGTTCACCTTGGACGACACGGGTGGGGGAATGGATTCCCAGCTAGAGGACAGGACGCGTAGGCAGGGTGGAGGTGTCCTACCCCTGAGCACACCCGGGTGGGGCTCGCGTGGAGCGGGCGGGACTCTGCCAATCCCAGCTCTAGGAGCTGTCCCTTGGAGATCTGAATAGAGTGGCCAATCCATCCTCCTTTCTTCCTCTGTGCTCTTCCCTACTGGGCCTCCTCCTCGCATCTCCCGCCTCCCCCCGGGCGGAGTGCCCGCCTCCTCAGACACCCGTGTGTCCCACCCTGTGTCTCTGGGCTGCTCCTTGGCAGGGACGGGGTTGTGCCTCACACTGAAGTTATGCACGAGGACGGGTGGCCGTTCCGGGGGTTCCTGGCTGCCGATCGTTGCGTAGTTCGTTACATACAATATATATGTGCACCAATTCCTCAGGTTGCATGGAATTACTATGTATCGCAAATACATACTAGTGAAAGTCATAATTTGGGGGAAAAGTCAGCACTAAGCGCACACACAAGCCAACACGGGGGTGCGCGTTAGGGGCTTCGTAAGTGTGGGGGGCAAATTGAATGGGTGAATAAGGAGCAGCGGTGTTTTGCAGCTCGGTGCCACTTGGCCATCCCGCTGGGCCTCTGCTGTACACCAGGTGCCAGGGCAGCGGGCAGCCCGGGCCGCCAGCCATGGCTGGGCCCTGGGCAGTTGTCTAACCACAGGGAAGGCAGGCTCCAAGCTGCCAGCCTGAAGAGTTTGGCGTGGCTCGTCCTAGGGCCGGGTGTGGCCCTCCTGACCATCAGCTTCCCAAGGGGCGGGAGGGCAGGACAGAGAAGCACAGTGCGTGTGGGGAGACCCTTCTGATGCCCCCAGTGCGATTCACTACTCGGGACTGTGCCCAGCACGGAGGACAGTGGGCGGAAGCTGGGAGAGGCGTGCTGCAGGGTGCCAGCCACCAGGCTTGGCACGGGGACCGCAGGCTAGCGAGGCTGCTCCTCAGGACACGATCATGGTGGCGCTGTCCCTAACATCTGGCTCATCCTTTGGCCAAATGAGTGGAACGTGCACCGCCACGGTGAACCTTACGTGAATTGTACATTTGGGGTGTGCTATGGTTTGGAGCTGCACTGTCCCCCCAAAAGTCTTGTGTTGGGAAGGTGATTCAATCACCGGAGAGGATCCATTGGCTTCCTGCGCAGTTATGAGGTGGGACCTGGTGTGAAGGAGCCAATCACTGGCGCTTGACCCGGAAGGGGTGGGTCCTTGGGGCATGCCTCCCCTCACTCACCCTGCTGCCTGTCTGTCCACCGTGGAGTAAGCAGCTTTTCTCCAGCTGGGCCCTCTGCCCTGGGCTTCCACTGTTGCCCGATGTCCATGAATGGACTGACGCCTCCTGCAGCTAAGCTCAAATAAATCCTCCCTCAGGTTGTGCATGCTGGGAATTGTGTTCCGGCACTGAGAAAGCACCTAAGACAGGGCGGTACGGCAGGGACCCCATGGGCTCACCCTATACGGCCGGGGTGCTATGAGGAGACCCCCCTGTTTGTAAGGGAAGCTGCATGCATGGGGGTGGGGGGTAAGAGAAATCTATGTACGAGCCAGGCCCAGTCTGGGGGGCTGAGGCAGGAGGATCACAAGTTTGAGCCCAACCTGGGCAATTTAGCGACTTAGTGAGACCCTATTTCAAAAATCAAAAATAAAATGGACTAGCTCAGTGTGAAGACCCTGGGTTTGATCCCCAATACCACGATTTTAAAAAAGAAAGGAATTGGTGCAGTTTTGACTCAATTTTACTGAGACTCTGAAATTGCTTGAACAGATGTATTAAAAATGAGAACAATAACTCTCCAACTCACAAGCTTCGAAACACACTCCTAAAAGTTACTGAAAAGGGGCTGGAGGCATGGCTCAGCGGTTAAAGTAAGCGCTAAGTACCCGAGTTTGGTTCCCCAGCACCACATAAGCCGGGCGTGGTGGGGCACGCCTGTCACCCCAGCACTCGGGAGGCTGAGGCAGGAGGATTGCCGTGAGTCCAGCTCAACAGTGAGTTCAGGACCAGCTGAAGATCAGAGACCGCCAGCCAGGCACAAGCGGAGACCGGAGCGAATCTGTGCTGACGATCTGCGGTGTGTAACAAGTCAGCCTCCGTAGACAGATGTGCCCGCGAGAGCTTTCCCAGAGGGGGGAGCTGTGACAATCTTCCCTCTTCCGGGTGCGTGCTCTTCCCTCACTGGCCGGCCCACAAGTCACTCACACTCTAAACCAGGTGTGGGTCCTGATTGCCTCAAGTTGACATCATCTCTCCAGCGGTCCCAAGTACCATCCTCACAGATTCATTTTTGGCAACATCCTTAAGAAAGAGTAGAAGACAATCGGCTGGTGTGTGCCAGGTGCCCACCGCGCAGGGAGCCCGGGCTTGGTGGCATCCGTGTTTTCCTTTATCCTCACAGTTCTGCAATGTCACCTTCGCTGCCCGTTCCGTACATAAGAAACCGGAGTCGACACAAGAATGCTACAGAGTAGGGCCATGGTGTAAGCCAAATTTTTCACCCCAAAGTTCTTACAACAGAAAAATGAAGCTCATAGATGGTGCCTGTACACATCTTAACAATGTACAGATAATCCAGATAGCTTTTCAAATCGAGGGTGAGCTGTGTTCCTTTTCTGCTTTATTCTTTTTTCTTTTCTTTGCTTTGGGGTGCTTAGATAAATACAGATGCTAATGACTTCTTTCACAAGCTAGTTCTCTTCATTTAATGATCCCTGAACGTGTTTTCCTCCGCTGACAAGTCTGGAGATGGCACACAATACATCAAGAAAACAACATTCAGCTCAGGATGGCCTCAAAATGTGGGTCTACGTGAAGAAAACGTCCTCGTGCCGCGGGATAGGTGACGTCCTTTGAGGCAACTTTTTATGGACTATACAGGAAAAGTCTGCAACCAGAAAACACAGGGAATTCCAGAGCTCTGCCCCCAAAATTCCCCCAGTGTCATCCCGATTTGCGTGAGCCAGGGATTAAAAACAACAATGAAAACCACATGTTACTCATTAAATCAATTTCAGAAGTCTGGGAAACAGAGCAGGGACGGCCTCTCCCTTTCTCTCTCTCTCTCCTTCAGTTGAGTGTGCTCTGCCCAAGAGTTCATGATTCTAGGAACCTCAAGATGTTTCTGCTAAACAAACAAACAAACACGGTAACGCCAACTCATTCCACATCCGGAAAGGGGAACAAAGAAATTTTTCACTCCTTGTGACGAAACTCGAACAGAGAGATGGAGGGGAACAGGGGAGAGAGAGGACAGAGGGATTTCTTTCCTGACTGCATGCCTTGGGGAGCGCAGGGTTCCTCGTTCTCCTTCATGGGCAGCAGCTTCCTCCCACGTGGTCTTCCATTTGACAGAAACCCAGCAAAATAAAGTAAAAATGGGCTTTTCCAGGGCGCCCAGGCCCGGGACACACCAGCCCCCTCAGGCGGGTTGACGAGCTTGCAGCTTGTAAGATCACAGGATGGTGAATTTAGTGGCATGACTGTAGCTGCCTCATTGCCCAGAACTTATTCAAAACATTGACTTTTCGTGGTCATTTTGACTTAGGGGAAGAGCCACAAGTCACACAGAGCCAGCTCAGGTAAATAGGGTGGATGAGGACATGCCTCCTCATTTCTATGAACCTGCCTTCCTTTTGGGTGGCACTGGTTCACTGTATTTTTGATCCCACTTCACATAGATATGTCAGGAGACAGGACTCCCACAGCTGCCCTGCAAAGTGGACAGGCGTGTTTGCCACAAGAGAGAGATTTTGAGGGGTATCAGGATATGTGTCTTTTACTGCAATAAACATTTTTAAACGGAAGCATTCTATTTTGACCATCCCGTGGAAAACAGACACTCACAAATGAAACACGAGTGATCAAACTAAATGACATGAAACTGCTACGGTTCGGGGTGCATACTCTTGTCGTGCTGGGCCCCAGACTGGGAGGAAATGAATTTGAATGTTATTAGGCAGACTCATTCTAGTTTGTGACCTCCCCCTCCCCCCACCAAGGCCAGTCCCGCCCAGAGCCGTTCCCACGGGGCCAGCTGGCCCCCCTCAGTACCAACCCTAAAGTCCTCAGCTTCCGTCTCAAATAAACAGAAATATATTAATAAACTTCCACATGCGAGGCACTTCCTGTTTCAGAGACCGGCCATCTCTGAGAAGCCAGTGCCGTCCGACGGGGCTGTCCTTCCGTCTGTGGATGTGGCTGCTGCAGGAGGGAGGTGTGCAAATCCCAGAAGGGCGCCTGTCTCTGCCAAAGGCAAGGTCGCCGTGCACGGGACACTACCCACAGGTGAGGGGAGACGTCCCACAGCATGGTCCTGATAGGCTTCAGGCTGCTGCTGCTGTTCCCATCTAAGAGTGTCCCCCAAGACTGGATCGTGGAGTGGGCGCTATCCTTGGCCCTGGATTCATCCACTGATAAATTCATGTGCTGTTGGGAGCTGGGGCCTGGTTGGAGACGGGTCACCGGCAGAGGGCACACCCCGGAAGGTCGCCTCTCCTCCCGGGCTGCTCCCTTCTCCCTGGTGCTGGCCGCCACATGGCGAGCAGCTGTTTTCTGCTAGAAGATCTTCTGCCACGCGGCCCCTCATTGTCTTGGATCCCACCCGCTATGTGGGGACAGGCACCTCTGAAAGCATGAATTAAAACAAACCTCTTCTCCTTGAAGCTGTGGGGGCCAGGTACTATGTCCAGGGATAGGAAGTCACGGAGACAGTCGCTGTGACTGAAACAGTCACTGTTTTTTAAAATGTTTCAGCCAGATGATTTATAGGGAAAGAGACTCATCTTGCTCCCAGTTCTGGAGTCTCAAGAGTGTGGCGTTCGCATCTGCTCCTGCCTGCTGAGAGTCTCAGGCCAGGTGGCCCCACAACGGAGGATGCCCTTCAACAGAAGAGGTTACATGATGACACGGGAAGCAAAGGGGGGGGGGGCGGGGGGGCTGAGGCCACCACGCTTGGCTCATGCCAACCCCTTCTTGCAAAACAAACCAAAAACCAAAGCCATCCTCTTTGACAGGCCAGCCTTGATCTCTTTTGCAGGTGGTGCCCTCGTGACCTAACTGCCTTCTGTAGGTTTCAGCACTGCCACCTTGCCACCTGGGAGCTGAGCTTTCAGTGTCAGAAACTCTATGAAAGCATCTTAAAAAAAAAAATAGCAACAGTAAAGGGAGACTGAGGAGTCCACCCCACCATCCCTACAGTCTCGCTTTCTACCGCTTGGACCCACTGCCTTAAGTTCTAGAAGATTCTCCCGGAGGAAAAAAGTGGAGCAGGGGTGGCAATTCCCGTGAAAGAGACCAAGAATAAGGAGACCAGGGCACCCGCGCTCCTGCCACGGCCGCTGGTCCCGGGGTCACAACGGACATTCCCCAGCTTGGTCTTCGGCCCTGGCAGGGCATCCAGTTTCATGAATCTCTTTCCTCTCAGCTGGCCCCTCTCCTGGCCTTGGTGGCATTGCCCGAGTCTTCATCCTTGGGGTGACCCCTCCCTGGCCACCCTGGCCTTCTCAGACGGTGGCAGTTACATTTGCTCCTTTATGATCAAGAACGAACAAGGGCGGAGCAAGAAACACCCAATGTTTGGGTGACAAACATTGTTCCCTGGTCCCCAATGCACACACACACACACACACACACTGTGTCCTGGAAGCCCCACCGCCTCCTGATGCCCAGGGTTAATGACCCCTACTGGGGCTGCGACACGAGCCCACTTATCAAAACAACCCATGCTTGAACCGAGCTCAGCCTCCCGCCTTGCCCATCAGTTGACCACTGGGCACCCACGTACAGCCAGAGGTGTGAGCCCAGGCTCTGGGCGACCTGCTCGTGCATGGTGCTCACGCCTTCTGGCCTGGTTCACGCTCAGTGTTGCCTATGCTGTGTTCCTTCCACCTTGTGCTGGTTCCTGCCCGTGTTTAGGACTTGAGGGCCCAACGGAACCCTGCTCATGGTGCGTCTGGACTCTGGGCACATTGGAGATCTCGTGTCAGTCACTGCATTGCTACCATGGCTCAGGAGGCTGAGGAAGCCAGAAGCTGCTTTCCAAAGGTGACAGTCACGTGCCAGGGATGGTATGGTCTTATTCCACAACCGTAGGAGTCTGGCTTGTGATTGCCGCGTGGTGCTTGGCGTGACCCCTTTGCCCCCTCTTCCTCCACCACTGGAGAGACTTCTAGTATTACGAGTCTTCTAGATCTTATGAACGTAAGTCCGCACTGGCCATAAGTCTGCCAGTCCCGGCAGAACTATTACCCTGAATGTACAGCGGCCTTTCCCTGATGCAAGCCCCAGGGAGAACTAGACACCGGCCCGTGTGGGGGCCAGCGCTGAGGCGAGGCTCCCAGGGGTAGGTCGGAGCTGCAGAGCCTCAGCGGGTCCACCAGGAGCTGGGCCTCCCTCTTCAAGCTGGGAGGTTCCAGACGAGACACCTAGCCCTTTCCTGTAGGTGTCCAAGTCCCAAAAGCTTTACTAAGCCCTGAAATATCCAGGGCTTGTGACTTTGGAAGTGCACGAGGCTTTCAGTGAACTAGCTGCTCTTTGGTATCTGATCCAGCTAGCATAACCCTGCCAGTATCATAAGCCAGAGGTAATTCCGTGGGCTGTCCAGATCTCTGGAAGCTCACACCTCAAGCCAGAGCCTGGCCTGAGCTCCTGAGATCCCGGGTGCGAGGTCCAAACTCAAACAGAGGCCCAGGAAGACCCTCTGCACCTCTGTGTTCCTGTGACTGTGCACCCATGTCCCACGCACTTCAAAGGGCTGAGTGTCCCCTCTCCGTCGTATACGCTCACCTGGGTAAGACCCGGGACTCCGTCAGGCAGACCAGCGGAGTTCGACCATGACCCTGCTCGCTGTGCTGCCAGCGGTCTTCCCTCCCAGGGACCTGACTTTCCCTCAGGGGTTCTAGGTTTGAGAACCAGCTGAGGTCTGGAACTGGGTCACAGGCCACGACCTCTCTTTGAGGTAACGGCCTTTGTCCCTTCAGCACACACTCTTGATTTCTTTTGGTTCTGTGCACTCAGCGGTTTCCTCCTTGCCTGGAAGGTGACAGGAAGTTAATTGTCTTTACCTGTGTGAATCAGCCCCCCTGGTTGCTTCTGTGTCCTGGGCCCTTCGTTATACCGGTCTGAGACTTCGGTGGAGCCACCTGGAGTCTCTGTGTTGATAGCCTCCCGTTGGCCTTGGTGCTGAGGGCTGGCTCAGCGGTGGCGTCCCCTCTGACCAGCCCTGATCTACAGCCACCACAGAAGTCAGTCACCTCTGATGCTAGAATTCTCCTCAGCCCACAAATTCTCTACATTCTGACTTACATGCTACCACCCTGAGGCAGGGGTCCCCTGGGCAGGTGTGTTCACAGCCTCTGGGTCTTCCCGAAGGCTCACCTCAGCCAAGTCTAGAACTTCCACCCTGCCCAGGCCCAGCCCAGTCGTCTGTCAAGTTAGGTTTTGGTTTGGCCATTGTTATGGGCCCGGTGACCAGAACAGGCAGGACGGATTCTGAGAGGGACACGTGTTTTCCTCCGGGAAGAGGCCTGCTTGAGCTGTAGATCACTGATGTCTAAGAGAAAGTAGTCATGCCTCCTGGAAGCTCCGGGCACAGCAAGCCACGTTGGTGTTCCAGTTTGTGCTGCACCTGTCGCTGCTGTGACCACCATCTAGCCTATCTCCAGGGTCAAGGTCTGAGCGTCCTGCTGCCCAGGCCTGCCCGCTGTGAGGTCTGGGCCTTCTCTGGACTTGTGCGGCACTCACACAGCTTCCCACCCCGGCTGCAGATTGGCAGCCTCTGGGAGACAGCAAAGAGGCCTTCTGGGTTCACACTGGGCTCTAATTGCCAGTGACCCCACAGCCCCTCATTATCTAGTCCATCCATGCTGCCTTTGTGCTTGGGGGTGGGGGGGCGACACAGCACCACTGTCCTCAGAGGCACGGCCCCCCCACAGCTCTTCTCAGCCGCCTAACCCATGGCACCTCCCAGCTGGCCCCTCAGGGGGTGGACGTGTCCGGTGCAGAGCTCTCTGGTACCTTGGAGTTGCAAATGTCCACCCAGCAGCCAGCAGCCCAGTGCCCAAACCCTTCACAGTGTCGGGTCCTCATCCAGTCCTGGTACCGAATCCCACAGCCTGGGCTCCGGAGAGGTACCGCAGAGGGGAGCACAGAGGCAGGACATACAGTCCTGGCGGCCCTGGCAATTCATACCAGCAAAAGGAGCGATAGGGGCCTGGGCACCACCCCAGCAAGACTCCTGCTGGCTCCTTAGCCAGCTCTGAGTCCTGCAGAGCCGTATGGATTTGGCCAGTCCTCTTAAACCCAATCAACTCGTCTCGTCAGCAGACACGTCAGCAAGAAGCGCTGGTTGTGTAGGCGACACGACCCTTCTCACACATCTGTCACGGAGACTGACCGCTAAGGGCTCTGGGGGCAACACTGCAGCTGGTGGGGACACAGTCTTTGGGGCTGATGCAGGACATAGCTGTCACATCCCCGCACCCACGTGAGACTCTATTGTTAGACCAGATGACTCGCAAGCAGGAAACGGTAGAGGACAAATTCTAGACAGCTCACCCGGGAAGGCAGTGTGCCCAGAAAAGAAGTGTTTGCCTAGGAGAAATCCTGCGGCTAAACTGGGGAGGGATGCTGAGTCGAGACACTGCCAAGCTGCGGGGAGCGAGCTGCGGAGATCCTGGGGCCAGAGGCCTCCTCCTCTCCCTCTCGGCTCCCGGGGAACTGGGTCACACATTCCCCTCTCTGACCCTCCGTGTCCTCATGTGAAAAGAAAAAGGCAGCCGCTGGCATCTAGAACACGCAACGCGCTCTAAGCACTCAGCAGTTAGGAAACACTCACCCGTGGGGAAATGGCGAAGGGCAGGCATTCCACCAGGTAGAAGGCACGGGCGGCCAGGAGCACACCGATTGGCGCTCTGGTCACCAGCCACGAGGGAAGTGCAAACCAAAGCCACAGCAAGATGCCCTCGCGGCCCACTAGAACGGCTAGAATACAAAACAGCAGAGAAAAAGGCAGTGCTACCGAATGCTGGAAGGGCCAGGAAGCACCGCTGGCTCTCTCACACGTACGGTAGGGGAAGTGAGGCGTACAGCCATGCCCGAAACTCGCCAATTTCATTAAAACAGGGCGCCCAAACACCTGCGTACCATGTATGGCCCAGAAGTCGCCTCCAGGCATTTATCCCAAGGAGATGAACGCTTGTGCTCCCTCGAGAGCTGGGCGTGAACGTTCATAGCAGACTTCCTTGGAATGACCCCAAACTGGCACCAAGATCTGGACGCGGAGGGTCCCCCAAAAGCCTCATGTGTTGTTGGGGAGTGGGGTCTGGCCAGAAGGAGCAAATGCTTGGGGCTCGACCTGAAAGGATTGTGTCTATCCGTTGAGACGGGAGGCTGCCCAAGGTGGAGCTTTCCAATTTGTGTTGTTGAATTGTGGGCCAGGAAGTGACGCAGGGCACCCAGTCTGGGGGTGGGCCGTGGCCCAACTGGCGGCTTGAACTCAGTAGGAAAAGGAGGGAGAAACGTTGTTACAGCTTCTTCCTGAGAAAGCGCAGGCCTGGCCTGAGTCTCCAGACATCCACTCCCTCCTGCCTCACCTGGCTTCTCTCTACCAAGCCATGAGCAGCTCTCCGGCCTCTGCCATGGGCTTCCACTGCTGCCGGCTGCCCGTGAATGGACTGTGCGGGACCTTCTGAAACTGCGAGCTACGTAAATCTTTCCTCCCTTCAGCTGTGGATGTTGGGCGCTGTGTCCCAGCCACAAGAAAGTAACTAAGCCAACCAGAAATGACCCAAGCATCTCATGATAATCTAATGGCTAAACCAAGCGTGATGCCGTCATGCCGTAGAATACAGCTCAGGGATAAAGAGGACAGAAAGCCAGTGATCGTCCTCCCACATGCAGCAGCCGAGATGGAGATCAAGGAGGTCTTACCGTTCGATTTATGTGACATCCCCAAGTGACTCGGACGGAGCTTAGGAGATCCGATCATTGGCCGCCAGGGGCTGGGAGAAGGGGGATACCTCCGGACGTGAGGATCACGAAGGACCGGCCTGTTCTATATGTGATTGTGATGGTGGCCCACAAGTCTACACATATGACTAAATTAAGCTAAGTATACAAAAGTCACCGCAATAGCAAAGTTATTAAGTATGCAAAGTTAGCAAGCTCTGATCGAGACTCCTGAGTTCCCTGCACGTCAGTTTCCTGGCTGTGACTGCACACGTTGATTTTGCTGGCTGCTACCAATGAGAGGAACTGGAGAGAGGATTTATCCATTATTCTAACTACGTGGGATCTGATGATCTCAAAATTAAAAAAAAAAAAAAGAACTGTAGTATCAGATGTAGCTCTCAGGTTGTGGATCATAAATAAGGAATGTTGCGCTGGATGAACGGCTCCGCAGTTAAAGCGCTTGCCTAACTGGTACTACATCAAGCGCTGAGTACCCGAGTACGGTTCCCCAGCACCTCGTAAGTCGGGTGTGGTGGCACACACCTGTAATCCTGGCACTTGGGAGGCTGAGACAGGAGGAGTGCCATGAGTCCAAAGCCAGCCTGGGCTCCGAAGTGAGTTCAGGACCAGCATGGGCTACAGAGCAAGACCCTTGCTCAAAAAAACAACAAAAAACCCCATAAAACTAAGCCTAAATAAACAACAACCTATGTAGTAAACTGAGGGTAACTACTGTGGTGTGTGTGCGCTGCACCCTCCCAGTGCGCCTGGGAGGTTAGGAACGGGTTCAAGCATTCCCCAAAATGGCGAGTTTAAGATGACAGTCCCCGGGAAGAGGGCTGCTTGGGGGTGGAGGACAAAGAGGAGGAGCCCAGGAGACCAAGAGGCCCAGGAGGAATGTGCCAGCGCCCACGGCATGCTGGGAAGGCAGGCTGAAGCCGGAGCCCAGAGGCTGCCCGGGCTGTGCCAGGCGGCGCATCCACAGGGCTCGGCCCCCGGTGGCGGGAGAGGTGATGCAGCTGCAGGAGAAGCGCGAGCTATTTTGGGCGCTGTGATTACCACAGGGCTTCGGCGCTGGACTCGATCACCCACGGAGCCTGGGGAGCAGTCCTCTGGAACCAACTGAGTTGAAAATAACTTCACGTGGGAAAGTATGCAGCAGAGGGCTGCAGAGGGCCGAAAACGAGGTCGCAGGGGGAGCCGGACTCGGCCCCTGTCCCTGGCACCAGGCCTTGGAGGTCGGCAGGAAAAGGTGGTCACTGCGTGCTTGGTCACATGCCGGAAGTCCGTGCTGCGAAGTCCTCAAAGCACTTTTCTCCTGGCTCTTAAATTCGCCAACAAGACAGGACAACATCTCACACAACGAGGGTGGCTAGGGCCGCAGGGGAAAACCGTTCTCTCCCAACCTCTTTGCCTTCTGCCGTCTGGCGCCTCTGCCTTGGGATGCTGCCGTGCAGAGGCTCTGCAGCGTCCGTCCCTTGATTCTGGACTTCCTGGCAGCCAGAACCACCAGCCCCTGGGTTTCTGTTCACGGTCACTTACCCAGTGTGCGGTGTTCTGTCCCAGCCGCACCAAGAGGCTTAAGATGCCAGCTGACGCTCAGATGGCTTGCAAGGACCCTTCAGCCCTCTCCCCAGAGCGTCCCCAAACCCCCTCTCACCTTGTGCAGCTGTGCCATTTCATCAAAGGCAGGCTGGGCCTCTGGCTCTTCCGTTGATTTCCGGTCCTTGCTTTCAGAAAACTTGCAGGAGCCTTTCTCCTGGGTCAGAGCCAAACATCAGGCGGAGCAGGATGCGGACCTGGCAGGCATGGTCCTGATGTGAAGGTCACTGCCTGGTACTCTAAGACAGGAAGGACTTGGAGGGAGCAAGTGGGGTTTAGGTCAAGTGGTCCCCACACCGATCACATGGGCTCTTGAGCACAGTTTTCATTGTTATGGTGTCCTCTGGGCAGAGGTCACCAAAGCAAGCCAAGTTCCAATTTCTGGGAGGGGCTCTGTCTTTCAAATCCACGGAGTGTTACATCCAGGCGTCTTTGAAGGGCTTCAGATGGAACCTGGGGGTCTCCGGAGACACTTGGTCTGGTCAGTGAGGAAGGACGCCAGGCACAGGTCTGGACAGAAGAGACAAAAGGATGGGTAAGAAGAGGGGGATCAGTCAGGTGACAGGAGGTGGACAGGGGTCACAGCGGTCTGTGCGGGCGCAGAAGGACCAGGTTTCAGAAAAAGGTGACCTTAGGACCGGGCTAAATTAACCAGCTCATCTTACAGGTAAGGAGACTCAGATTGCAGAGGTGAGTAGACACAGCCAAGGTCACAGAGCCGTCAGCTGGGGAGAAGACCCTTTCTACCTTATCCATCGGAGGCCGGGGTGGCTAACCAAATGGCAAAAGGTAGGAAGATACAAACCCTTTACTTTAAATCGAGCAGTTCTCCACGTTGTAGGGAAATGCCTAGGGTTGAGGTTTAAAGCTAGTTCAGAAATGTCATATAATCTGATCATAATAAAAGTGACCCCACTAACCCTAATGCAATCCCCCTTGACCATAAAATCATCTTTTGGTACCCTGCTTTCTAATCGCTGATGGAGGTTCTCTCTGGTACAAGAAATAGAACTTTTCGCTTCCGCTTCTCTGCATTTCCATTCTAATATCATATTTATTTTATAGTCATTTTTAAAGTACACAGTTAACTCTTGGATTCCAATCTATCGGTCCCTGTTAAATTTTCTAGAAACAGGAGGATGGTCTGAGGTGGCCATGGCAGGCAATGTTGTTCAGCCAATGACTTGGCTAGGGGTTCAGCCATTGGGTAGGAAAGAGGTGACTTCTGGGGATTCTGGGAGGATGCTGTGGATTCTGGGGGGATGCTGGGGATTCTGGGGGGATGCTGGGGATTCTGGGGGGATGCTGGGGATTCTGGAGGGATGCTGCGGATTCTGAGAAGATGCCTGCTCCCAACTAGGCATGCATGGATTATTAAGTCTGCTTTGCATGACTGCTCCGTTTTTCCATCCTTCCTGCTTTGAGAAACTGTCCCTTGAGAGTTTATCGTGCAGAGCTGTTGAAACCATGTTGGGTCTAAGAGGAAGCAATAAAAATGCTTGCGAAGGTCTGAAGCCTGTATGTCAGTGAGAGTGGATACAGTTTGGAACAAACTTCTCCCAGACTTCTTGTTGGATGAGATAACTCAGCGCTCATCTATGGTTCATGCAAGGGCTACTTGGGGATTCTGTTACGTGCAGCCCAGAGCATCCCTAACCAATGCCACTGGCCAGGATCATATTTTGTTTTTGTTCTTTGGGTTGGATTCTTTTTTTTTTTTTTTTTTTTTTTTTGAGACAAGGTCTTTCTCTCTAGCCCAGGCTGGTCCTGAACTCACTATGGAGCCCAGGCTGGCTTTAGATTGACTGCAATCCCCCTGCCTCAGCCTCCCGAGTGCTGAGATTACAGGCATGCACCACCACGCTTGGCTTATATGGTGCTGGGAATCGAACTCAGATACTTAGCTCTTGACTAAGCACTTGCTAGACAAGCGCTTTAACCACTGAGCCCTTCCTCAGGCCCCAGGATCATATTTGAATAAAATCTACCTGACTGCAAAATCCCTTTCTCTACTGTAGTGTGCCACCTTCTTCCCTCCCTAATAGCGATCCGTTTTTAGGATTTCTGTGTGTGTGTGTGCTGCTACAGGTGGAACACCGAGCCATTGCCCTATGCTATAACCCCAGCCTACTTCTTAATTTTGATTTTGAGACAGGGTCTTGCTAACTTGCCCATGCTGGGTTCAAACTTGCCACCCTTCTGCCTCAGCCTCTCCGCGTACTGGGATTTCATGATGGTGCCACCAGGCCCTGCATATTTTTCAGTCTTTGAAAGGAAGGAAGGGGCTGTCGTGAGACACCACCTTGCTCCTGTCCCCCCTCCTACCCCTCTGCCCCTCCACGTCCGCTTTCTAACTCCACAAGACCTACCTCTTTGTTTTCGTCCATCACTCTTCTATTTTGCTCTTTTGCGGATTTACACCTTGGTTTTCTCTTGTTAGTTCTCTGACATGCGACCTTGAACCTTTCGCGGTGGACACGTCCCTTTGCGACTTCCCACTGGGCTGTGAACATCACAGCTAGATGTGGGGAGCTCCGGGAGGCCAGAACTTGGCTGCTCGCTGCCCGGCGGCTGGCTCCACACCTCGCGCCTTGCTGGCTGGCTCGGAACAGCAGGGCTAGGTGGGCAGAGACCTCAGGGAGGCCTGGAGCAGACCAGCGGTGCCTTCCTTCCTCCATGGAGGAGAAGTCTTGGGCACCACGGGCCTTTGCCTTCCTACCCTTGGCTCCTCCCAGAGCCGACCCACCAGCACCTGGCACTCAGGAGCTCGCCACAGGCCCAATCCTGGCACACACAGTCTTCGTGGAGAAACACGAGGCCTGGAGCCGTGTGATTTAGATAAAGAAATCGTCTTGACTCCGCCCCCTCCACGTGCTCCACCTGTGGCTACCCACAATTATGCGCAGTAATTCTACACGGGCACTAATGCGTTTCTCCCCCAAACTTCTCTATGATCATGTAGTAACTCAAGCCTCAGAAATAATGAAGGTTTGTCTTCGGGCAGCGGACATTTCCGGTCCCCCTTCTGACCAGCAGAAGCTCTAACCCCATTCGTTCCCCTTCTGTATTTCCCCAATGAAGCGTTCCCTTCACAACCTGAGAAAAAAATGTATCTCAACGGGCCGTGGTGTGTACTCCTCTCGCCCCAGTGTTCTGAGAAGCTGAGTCAGGAGGGTTGCCAGTTCAAGACCTGCCTAGGCAACCTGGCAACTCAGCAAAACTCCGCCTCAGAAATTCCTGCTATAAACTGTCACTGAGGAATGTCCTTTGGCATAAAAGGGAACTTAGAAGACAGTCTGTGCTCTGGCTCCCCGTGTCCCCTCTACCTGGTTCCCTGTCTTCTCTGTAGATACTGAGCCACTTCTCAGGCTGCCAGGGTGGAGACAGGTGTCCCTGGGAAACCCTCTAGGGCTGAGGGCTGGAGGAATGGCACAGCAGTTAGAGCACTTGCCTTGCCTAGTGCAAGGCCCTGAGTTCAGTTCTCCAGCATCATGTAAAGCCGGGTGTGGTGACGCACACACCTGTCATCCCAGCATTCTGGAGGCTGAGACAGGAAGACGGCAGAGTCCAAGGCCAGTCTGGGCACCATGGTGAGCTCAGGACCAGCCTGGGCTGCAGAGCGAGACCCTGTCTCAAATAAATAAATAAATAACAAGGAAAAAAATTAAAAACCCTCTGCTCACTTTTCCCTTGGGCTTTTATGCCTTACCTGTTGTTTGCGGGCTGCTGCCAGGAACCCCACCCAGGGCCTTTGCATCGAGTTACAGCTCCAGCCCCTTTTATAGTTTTAAATTTGATTTAGAGACAGGGTGTCTCCCAGGCACTAAGCTGCCCAGGCTGGGTTTAAAGTTGTGACACCCCCCCCCCCCC